>CAUYQU010007506.1:0-68126 GCA_963574635.1 Cheracebus regulus
AAAAACTGAATAGTGTGGACTTCAATTAATAATAATGTATCAATATTGGTTGGTTCATCAATTGTAACAAATGGACCTCACAAATATGTTAATTGAAAAAATTAACAAAAATTAATTGGAGGTAGATGATAATGTTGTTAACCTCATGATGATATTTGTTTTTTGTTGCTGTTGTTTTCTTTTTTGAGACAAGGTCTCACTCTGCTGCCCAGACTAGAGTGCAGTGGCACAATCTCGGCTCACTGCAACCTCCACCTCCCAGGCTCGAGCAATTCTCCTGCCTCAGCCTCCCGAGTAGCCGGGATTACAGGTATGTGCCAATAATGCCCAGCTAATTTTTGTATTTTTAGTAGAGACAGAGTTTCACCATGTTGGCCAGGCTGGTCTCAAACTCCTGACCTCAAATGATCCACTTGCCTTGGCCTTCAAAAGTGCCACGATTACAGGCGTGAGCCACGGCATCCAGCCTCATGATGATATTTGGATATTGAATGTTGTGTGGATGGAGGATGGCGGAGGGTGATAATACAGGAAATACAAGGGGAGGACTTCGGTGGAATAGGAGGTCACTCGGAAACCATGATTATTTCATTGGTATTCAAAACCTGAAGCTTCTTATATGAATTTCTTGCTGTGCATCTCTTGGTCTCACTTTTAGATATTAATACTCAAGCCTGTCTCAAGTCCACTTCATTCTTTGCTTGACCTAACTCAGAAGTCACTGTTGGTTTTAGAGACAATGTTAACACTATGGCTCCCTGTGCCTGGAATGTTTCCCACCAGATTGTCTCCTAGTCAGCTCTTCCTTGTCATTTAGCTCAAATGTTCTCTCCCTGTAAAGTCTCCTTTGATGACCTGAGCCCCTCCAGTTACTCCACGTAGCATGACTGTTGTGTTCTGTTCGTGGTGCTTATCACTATCTAATATTTACTTGTCTGTTTACTTGTTTATGGTCTGTGGTGTATTTTCCCACTCAAATGGAAGTCCTATGAAAGCAGAACCTCACCTGATATATCACTGCTTTATACTTAACTGCAGAAGAGTATTCAGAGTGCTCATGATGCTCCGGAAATATCTGCTTAATTGATTTATGTAAAACACTCTCTTAGCTTGGCAGCTGTCACAAAATAGCATAGTCCAGGTAGCTTCAACAACAAACATGTATTTCCTACAGTTCTGGAGGCTGAAAAGCCCAAAATAAAGGTACTGATGGAATCCTGGTGAGGGCTTTCTTCCTGGCTTGCAGACAGCTGTCTTCTTGCTGTGTACTCACGTAGTGGAGAGAAAGAGATCTCTCCTCAGAAGGTACTAATTCCATCATGGGGACTCCACTCTCAGGACCTAATTACCTCACAAAAGCTCCATATCCTAATACCATCACACTGAGGGTACAGCTTTAACATATGAATCTTGGGGGAACATGGTTCAGTCCATCACTAACACCATTATGGCTCCATCTGCTCTGCCACCCAGATACATTAGTGTAGGATATTAGTGATTGCAAGAAAATTGTGACTCTTTCATGCTATTTCCATGTCCCTCTCGTATTCCATTTATAAATAGAATAAAAGCAAGAAAATTCTCTTCCTTATCATTCCTTCCCCAATTATTTTTCCTTAGAAAAACCAACCATTCAAAGTAATAGAAGCACAGCTAAATGAAATGCATTATATCCTTGCCAGACCTTCAAAAAGAGTTAGTTAAGGGGCCCTCAGGTTGTCTTCCTCTGGCTGTAATCAGAGGAGGAAAGAATTGAGCATGTTTACCCTTTTTCCTCTTACCAGTTTCTCTTCTTCTCCTTTTTTCCTTCACTTCTGACTCTTTCTTAATCACCTTGGACTGGTGGAGGGAGAGGTATGGGCACCCTTGCACCCTCCAGATCTCAGGAGAGATGCAGAGAATGACTCAGGGCTTGTTCCGGCAGAAACATCACCTCTAAGCTATGCTGGGGAATCGCTTAGGGTTATGAATGCAAGAACTTCCCTCAACATAGTAAACACCTTTCTGGCCTAACAGGAGAATGAAGAATACTTTATTTGGGCCCAGGGACATTATTGTTTAATTTATTCTATCTATATCTATCTATCTAGATAGATAGATATAGATAGATATATAGATAATATATAGATAGAATAAATTAAATATATAGAATATAGAAATATTTATAAATATATAGAATTTCTACATAGAGAAATATATAGAATAAATTGAATATAATATACATACACATATATGCATGTGTGTGTGTAAATAAAACAACATACAGGTATACATGCATTTAGCCATTTAGAGTTCAATGGCATTCCAGTTGTATATTTTAGCATTTCAACCACAGAAACTGTTGAACTAAGAGGCAATGCAAATTCTATATTAATGTGTATGACATTTCTTCATTAAAGAGCTGTCACTACAATTAGCTGGCCCATGAATGTGCATTATGTGCTATCAGAACACAGGTATTTTCAAGTAACTCAGAACAATTCAAGGCCCTCATCAGCTGCTATTTACACATGCACATCACACATATACACACATACAATGGTTATTTTTGTCAGTGGTCAGAACTCAGTCAGCAATACCGAACAGATAAGTGAAAAAGTGAATTTTTAAAATGAAACAAAAAGGTTTTTAAAACCCATTGGAAAAATGTCTATGAAGAAAATGAAAATGCCAAGGGGCAAAACTGGATACTTTGAAAAAATAAAACTTTACCCCTGTGTGAATTTTCCTAGGGCCTCTGCTAGCTCTAGCGTGAGGCCTCTACTTTCTCCAGGGGAACCCCCAAACTAAAATTGGAGAAGGGTATCTACACTATATGTGGTTGGTTTTACCTGACTTACAGGAAGGAGTTAAATGACAAAACTCGAATGAGTGAGGCTTTTACCAGGTGCCACAATTGGGGGTGGCCTCTCACAGAGGGCAAGCAGGAAACAAGAGAAACTCAGATATATTCATTCCACAAATTTGTATTGAGTACTTTTCTCTGCCAGGTACTGTTCCAAGAGCTGGGGGTAAAAAATCTCTCCCTTCACTGAGCTTCCTTTTTTTTTTTTAAGTCACAGTCTCACTCTGTCACTCAGGCTGGAGTGCAGTGGTGCCATCTCAACTCACTGCAGCCTCAAATTCTTGGATTCAAGCAATCCTCCCACCTCAACCTCCCAGCTAGCTGGGACTACAGGTACACACCACCATGCCAGGCTGATATGGTTTGGCTGTGTCTTCCCCCAAATCTCAACTTGAATTGTATCTCCCAGAATTCCCACATGCTGTGGGAGGGACACAGGTGGAGGTAATTGAATCATGGGGGCCAGTCTTGCCTATGCTATTCTCGTGATCGTAAGTCTCATGAGCTCTGATGGATTTATCAGAAATATCTGCTTTTGCTTCTTCCTCATTTTCTCTTGCCACTGCCATGTAAGAAGTGTCCTTTGCCTCCTACCATGATTCTGAGGCCTCCCCAGCCATGTAGAACTGTAAGTCCAGTTAAACCTCTTTTTATTCCTAGTCTCGGGTGTGTCTTTTCAGCAGCATGAAACTGGCTAATTTAAAACATTTTATTTTTTGGAGAGACAGGGTCTTGCTATATTGCCCACACAGGTCCCAAACTCCTGGGCTAAAGCAATCCTCCTGCCTTGGCCTCCCACAGTGCTGGGATTCTAGGTGCAAGCTACTGCAGCTGGCCTGAGCTTACATTCTAACGAGGACAGAAAGATGAAAATTATATAAGCAACAAGTAAATATTACAGGAAAATAAAACAAGATAAAGGGTAGAGAATGAGTAGGGGCTAGAAGTTCAGGCATTGGGGCAAACAGGTAAAAATTTAAGGGAAAAGCATTCCAGGCAGAAAAATAGCATGTACAGAGCCTCTGAGGCAAGAAGCTTTGTATGTATGTGGGAAGAAAGGTCCCAGAGTGGATGACACCCTATGAATGGAAGAAGAAAGAGTCAGAGTGGTAAACAAGGCCCAGTCATGTGGGGTCCCCTAGGTCACAGAGAGGAGTTTGGATTGTAATGGGAAGTCATGGATGATTGTAAAGGGTGGAGCGATATGGTCTGATTTATCCACAGATACACCCTTTTCTGGCTGCTACCACCATGTAGTAAAAAGGCCACTGGGGGCCAGAGGAAAGACAGGGCAACTGGTTAGGGAGGTTTTTGCTCTAACCAGTTGAGCAAAACTGGGAGTCCAGTTGAGGAATGGTGGCTGAGACTTGTTGGATGGAATCAATGGAGATGTGCACAAAAGGTGAAAAATGTCAACTTGGGATGTGTCTTGGAGGAGGGGCGACAAGGCCCGCTCATCTCCTGGATAGAGAAAACGAGAGAAAGCGGAATCAAGGATGACTCATAGATTTGGGGCTTGAGCAACTCTGAGGATGTGGGGCTGATAACTGAGGTGGAAAGACTGAGGGGGAAGCATGTTTAGTGGGTGGAGCTGAGTTTGGTTTTTGGCCATTTTAAATTGGAGTTACTTATTAAACATCTAAGCGGAGAAACTGTGTGGGCAATTGGACCCTGGGTCAGCGCGGAAGAGAGGTCTTTGGGAACCGTCAGCTGCGGTCCTCCTTGTCCTTTAGAATGGGCCCAAAGCCCTGTTCCACATTTCATGGAATTCCCAAGCTCTTGAGATGATTTTGGCGGAACTTCCAGGTCGACAGAGGGGAGGTGGAGGCTTCATTCTCATTGTCGTCTCTTTCTCCAGCTTCTGCTTTGGTTGAATTGGCGCAGTGTGTGGACTATCTCTTCTTCCTCTGCAACATCATTTCTCAGAGAGGAAATTCAGCTACTTTCTCTGTCTTTACTCAGTCAAAGATATTGAGTGTTTAGGGAACTGTATTCAAGATTTGCTGGAAGCAGACGTGAGAGTGTGTGTTTGGAAATAGTGTGAAGGTAAAACTATAACACAAATTATATTAAATGGAATATTGGGTCTCTCTGTCTTGGGCCACTCTACCTAGGGGATATGTGGGGATATGTCTATGGCCTTACCATACCTCCTATTCCCAGATATTGGACCTCTCCAGGTAGAGGAATTCTGCTCTCTCCACTCCAGCCCTGTCCTTCCCCTCAAAACAGCTCCAGATCTATTTTACAATTCAAATCTACCAAAGACTCAGGGGGGGAAAAAAAAAGACTTCATTAAATAAATCTTTCCTTAGAAAACATGTGCTGTTTATGAAAAGTAAGCCTTTCTCAACTTTAACAACCTCTGTGCCTATTCTAACATTCAGACAGTTGCTTGGGGTAGAGACCAGGGGAGGGGATTCAGTCTAGTTGCTGCACTCAATCAGTGATTTCAGTAATGGAGAAAACATTCCATGCCCTGGATGTTCCAGGAGGACCCTTTTACCACATACCTGGAACAGCCAGTGACAAGGAAAGGAATAAGACCCCCTCCCAGGCAGGAGAACCACAGTGCTGTGCTGAAGAGCAGTGGCCAGCAGAAGGCAATTTGTAGAATGGCCATGCTTTGGAGGAGGGCTTGTATCTCAAATGTTTCTGCATTTTGCAGATTTGGGAAATGATAACTAGAAACAGAAATAGCTAAAGCACTAGACATGCAGTTGACAGCCTTCACTTAGTTGGAGCAGAATGTCTCTGTTCCTTACATGCTGAATTTTAAGTACATCCAGACAAGGAAACAGATTTTTCTGTAATTGATAAATCCATTAATTACCTGGCAGATAATGCCAGAAAGTGGCTGGTCTGACCAAAATGGGACGTGCCCAGAAAGAACCATAGAAGTAGACAAGTCACATTCAGGAGAGTGACCTCAAAACCAGAACAGAGACCCTCCTCTAGCCCAGAGTGAAGGCTTTAGCGGTGCTGTCCCGGGAGGGGAGGTATCTTGCTACTACATTGAGTATACTTGTACTGATTTTTAGCATTCTTACTGATGCTCAATTATAGATTACATGCTGCGGGTTCAGCCCCTTTCAACCCTCTTGTTTTGTGATTTCCTAAGTTAAAGGAGTCCTAAAGATAGCCTTATTCTGGCCTGGTGTGATGATGTATGCCTGTAATCCCAGCACTTTGGGAGGCCAAGGCATGTGGATCACCTTAGGTCAGGAGTTCAATACCAGCCTGGCCAATGTAGTGAAACCCCATCTCTATTAAAAAACACAAAAATTGAAGAAGATGGCTGATTAGGAGCAGCTCAGGATTGCAGCTCCCAGCAAAAGCGCAGAGGGTGAGTGGACGCCGCATTTCCAGATGGATTTTTAGTGCCCACAGACCAAGAGATTCCCAGGCAGAGGCGCCCCACAGGTCACCAGCACGGCTGTTTCAGCCTGCGCGGCTGTCTTGGCCAGCACCCCAGTGCAGCTGTTCTCCACGGGCACCATTTTAGGTGGCGATTGGAGCTATGGGAAGACAGAGTCACCCATTCAACTGATAGAAAAGGGGACTGAAACAGGAGCCAGGCCAGGAGAGTCCCAGGCAAAAAAGCACCACAAATCTCAGCGCGCTGTTTCAGCCAGAGCAGGCGCAGTGGGTTGCCGCATGGGAAATCTCACAGATCCTGGCGCCTTTTCAACAGGCGACTGGAACACATGACAGACAGTCGACTGTTCACTCTGAGGCAGGGAGCCAAGAGATCAGGCTCGGCTGGTCCCACCACCACAAAAAAAAAAAACAGCAATCTGAAACGCTCTGGATTGAGAGTTTCACAGCAAGCACAGCCCAACCCGGGATGGTCCAGCTCTGTGGGGGAGGGGCATCTGCCATTACCGAGGCAGTCCACCACTATGGAGGAAGTCTGCCATTGCCTAGGCAGCCCACCACTACAAAGAGAGTCCGCCATTATAGAGGCGGGCCGCCATTGCCGAGGCAGTTCTAACTATATCCATATAAACAGGACTGCAGGGAAGTTCACACAGCAGCTGGGTGGAGCCCACAGCTGCTCAGCAAAGCCTCTGTAGGCAGACAGTGACTAGGCTTCCTCCTGGCAGGGCAGGGCAGCCCTAAAAAAAGGCAGCAGGACAACAGAAACTCATAAACAAAGCCCTAAATCCCCGGGACAGAGCACCTGGAAAAAAAAAAAACTGGGGTTTATGAGTTCTGCTGCAGCAGAGGTAAAAGCACCAGCCCAGCAGCTCTAAATGAACAGTGGAGCTCACAGCTCAGCACCTGAGCTCCTATAAAGGACAGACTGTCTCCTAAAGCAGCTCCCTGATCGCCGTATATCTAAAGACTCACCTCATAAAGGAGAGCTCAGACTGACATCTGGCAGGTATCCTTCTGGGACAAAGACAGCAGAAGAAGAAACTGGTAGCAACCCTTACTGTTCTACAGCTGCTGCAGGTGATCCCCAGGCAAGCAGGGCCTGGAGTGGACCTCAGCAGTCCTACAGCAGAGGGGCCTGAATGTTAGAAGGAAAACTAAGAAACAGAAATAACTTCATCATCAACAAACTGGACGTCCACTCAGAGACCCAATCTGCAAGTCAACAACTACAAAGATGACAGCTGGATAAATCCTCAAACATGGGAAGAAACCAGTGCAAAAAGGATGAACACACTGGAAACCAGAATGCCTCTCCTCCTACAAGGGATCACAACTCCTCACCAGCAAGGGAACAAGGCTGGATGGAGAATGAGTGCAAAGAATTGACAGAATCAGGCTCAGAAGGTGGATAATAAGAAACTTCTGTGAGCTAAAAGAACGTGTTCTAACCCAATGCAAAGAAACTAAGAACCTTGAAAAAAGATTTGACGAAATGCTAACGAGAATAAACAACTTAGAGAGGAATGTAAGTGAACTGATAGAGCTGAAAAATACAAAACGAGAACTTCGCGAAGCATGCACAAGTTTCAGCAGCTGAATTGACCAAGCAGAAGAAAGGATATCAGAGGTCAAAGATCAACTCAATGAAATAAAATGAGAAGGCAAGATTAGAGAAAAAAGGGTAACAAGGAATGAACAAAGTCTTCAAGAAATATGGGACTATGTGAAAAGACCTAATCTATGTTTGATAGGTGTACCTGAATGTGATGGAGAGAATGAATCCAAGCTGGAAAATACTCTTCAGGATATTATCCAGGAAAACTTCCCCAATGTAGCAACACAGGCCAATATTCAAGTCCAGGAAATACAGAGAACACCACAAAGATATTCCTCAAGAAGAGCAACCCCAAGGCACATAATCGTCAGATTCACCAGGGTTGAAATCAAGGAGAAAATACTAAGGGCAGCCAGAGAGAAAGGTCAGGTCACCTACAAAGGGAAGCCCACCAGACTCATAGCAGATTCTTCAGCAGAAACCCTACAAGCCAGAAGAGTGTAGGGGCCAATATTCAACATCCTTAAAGAAAAGAACTTTCAACCCAGAATTTCATATCCAGCCAAACTAAGCTTCACAAGTGAAGGAAAAATAAAATTTTTTGTGAACAAGCAAGTACTTAGAGATTTCATCACCACCAGGCCTGCTTTACAAGAGCTCCTGAAAGAGGCACTAAACATAGAAACAACCAGTACCAGCCACTCCAAAAACATACCGAATGGTAAAGAGCATCGACACAATGAAGAAAATGCATCAACAGGCAAAACAGCCAGCTAGCATCAAAATGGCAGGATCAAATTCACATATAACAATATTAACCCTAAATGTAAATGGGCTAAACGCCCCAATCAAAAGACACAGACTGGCAAATTGGATAAAAAGCCAAAAGCCATCTGTGTGCTGTATCCAGGAAATGCATCTCACATGCAGGAATACACATAGGCTCAAAATAAAGGGATGGAGGAAGATTTACCAAGCAAATGGAGAGCAAAAAAAAGCAGGAGTTGCAATTCTCATCTCTGATAAAATAGACTTCAAAACAACAAAGATCAAAAGAGACAAAGAAGGACATTACATAATGGTGAAAGGATCAATGCAACAAGAAGAGCTAACGATTCTAAATATATACGCACCCAATACAGGAGCACCCAGATACATAAAGCAAGTTCTTAATGACTTATAAAGAGACTTAGACTCCCACAAAATAATAGTGGGAGACTTTAACACCCTACTGTCAATATTAGACAGATCAATGGTACAGAAAATTAACAAGGATATCCAGGACTTGAATTCAGACCAGGACCAAGCAAACCTAATAGACATTTACAGAACTCTCCATCCCAAATCCACAGAATATACATTCTTCTCAGCACCACATCACACCTACTCTAAAGCTGACCACATAATTGGAAGTAAATCACTCCCCAGCAAATGCAAAAGAATGGAAATCATAACAAATAGTCTCTCAGACCACAGTGCAATCAAGTTAGAACTCAGAATTCAGAAACTAACTCAGAACCGCACAGCTTCATGGAAACTGAACAAATGGCTCTTGAATGTTGACTGGATAAACGATGAAATCAAGGCAAAAATAAAGATGTTCTTTGAAACCAACAAGCATGAAGACACAACATACCAGAATCTCTGGGACACATTTAAAGCAGTGTCTAGAGGAAAATATATAGCAATAAATGCCCACATAAGAAGAAAAGAAAGATGTAAAATCGACACCCTATCATCAAAATTGAAAGAGCTAGAGGAGCAAGATAAAAAAAAAAAAAAAAAAAAACTCAAAACCTAGCAGAAGACAAGAAATAATATCAGAGCAGAACTGAAGGAGATAGAGACACAAAAAAAAAAACTTCAAAAAATTAATAAAACCAGGAGCTGGTTTTTTAAAAAGATCAACAAATAGACAGACCACTAGCCAGATTAATAAAAAAGAAAAGAGAGAATAACCAAATAGATGCAATAAAAAACGATAAAGGGGATATCACCACAGATTCCATAGAAATTTTGTATCTAGAAAATAAAAGCAATCTATTAAAAAACCTATTACAGGTAATATTTTTACTAAAAATGAATGCATATTGCAATATAGAAAAATTTATGTATAAAGTCAATGATATGCATATAAAAAGCATAACCATTTAGATTATTAAATGGAAATTAAAATCTCATTTCTAATGACAACAAAGTTGCTAAAATATCTAGGCATTAAGTTAATAAGAAATCAGCAAAGCCTCTATGACTGTGATGTTAAATATTTAAACACTCTCATAACACAAAAGAAGAAATAAACCAATGAAAGAGATACCTTATTCTTAAACAGAAAGCCTCAACATCCTAAAGATTTTTTCTCCACAGTTAATTTACATATATGTCATGAGGACATGAAAAATAGTCACATTTGTTTCTTCACCTGGAACAGAATGAGTTAAATAAAATTCTGATAGACAATTAAAGATCATTAATGAGAAAAGTGAGGAAAAAACAAAAAAGGAGGATGTGTTAGTCTATTTGCATTGCTATAAAGAAATACCTGAGGCTGAGTAATTCACTAAGAAGAAGGGTTTATTTTGGCAGGCTGTACAAGAAGCCTAGGGCTGGCATCTGCTTCTGGTGAGGGCTTTAGGAAGCTTAAGATCGTGATGGAAGGCAAATGAGAGCTGGCATATCCCATAGTAAGAATGATTAAGAGAGAGAGTGGGGAGGTGCCACCCTCTTTTAAGAAACCAGGACCCACATAAACTCAGAAAACTCACTCATTGCCATGAGGAAGACACTAAGCCATTCTTGAAGAATCTGCCTCTATGACCTAATCACCACCCACTAGCCCCGCCTCCAACATTGGAGGTCACATTTCAACATGAGCTCAGGAGGAGGACAAAACGCCCTAACTGTATCGAGGAGATTAGACACACCAGAAATTGAAACATTTTATAAAGTCTCCATATGGAAATTGTTTACAAATGATAGAAAAACTCATGAAGCAGAATAGAGATCCAACAAGATACCAAGATTTATAGAAATGTAGTATTTAATAAAGGTAACATTTTAAATAACGGGTGAAAATATAAATGGTGAAGCAACATTCAGTATGGATGTCATAGTAACACTTAATAAGACATAGATAAATAAAGCAAAATGTAAATGTCACAAAATAGATCAAAAGAACATCATGACAATTTTGGAAAAGTTATTTGCAAACTATAATACTTCAAGTGAATTAAGGTTAATAATACGAAAGTCTGTGAAAAATTGAGATGGAAATGATGAAAAATAATATGAACATGGACAAAATATATGAAACATCAAGAAACAGGGAAGACAATTTGAATAAGTGTAAATATATAATTAGATGCTTATAAAATATTATAAAAGGAAAGCTATAAATTTGAAACACACTGAAATAACATCACTCATCTACTACATTTGCAAACATCTAACATTTTCATAACACATTTGTTAGTGAGGTGGTAGAAACTGAAAGGTTCTAATGCATTATGGTGGAATGAAAATTTGCATAATTAATATACGAAAAAATTGACGAAATTAGCAAAATTATATATTTACTATTTTATATTATAACCCAGTTTTTGGAAATCTATATCATGCATACACTTGAACAATTATGAAATGATATATTAGCAATATCGTTACTTTTGATAATACTTATTAAAACTAAAGATTAACAACAACCCAAATTTCCAATCACAAGGTCATCATGAATAATCCTCCATCTTTACAATTGAGTATTATGTAGTTTTACATATAATGAAGTTATTTCTAAACAGACTATAAAATATTATTCTAAAACAAATTTTAAAAAGACATGTACCATGTTAATAGATGAGAAAATAAATATCATAAATATATCAATTATTCAAAAGTAAATCTACCAATTTTGTGCATATAAATAACAATCTTAACAAAATTTTCTGCACAATTTGATAGACTATGATTTTCAACTTTATTTGGCTGTACAAAAGCACATAATAGAGAATTCAATTTTGAAAAACTATACAAGATAGAAGAAATTGCCCTAACAGATACCAGGTTTTATTATAAATCTATAAATTATCACACACAAAGAAGCACACTGATCAATAAAAACACAACTCAGAAATAGTTCATGTTATTATGGAAACAAGGTTTAGTATATCACTACAAATCAAATTTATATTTTGAGGTAATTAATTTTCCATGTTAAATATAAAATAACTACATCATACCAAAGATAATAATTAATTTTTGATTATGTACAAAACATAATGAAAACAATAAGAAAAATGTATAGGATATTATTCTTTATGATGCAGCAATGAAATGGGCAATATCTGCAACAAGATACAAAAACATAAAAAATAGATTAAATTGTTAAGAAATTGAAATTTCCCAAAACTAAACAAAATCTCTTCCTACAATTAAAGGCAATATAAATTCAGTGAAAAAAAATCAAAAGACTGGAAGAAGATATTTTCTACATATGTAGAACAAAGGATTTGTATCTAGAATACAAAAAAAAATTAATACAAATCAAGAAAGAAAATTGAAATCTCAATGGAAAACTGGAACTACAGTGGTAAACAGGAAACACACAGAAAAAAAACCAGATAAACAAATAACAGATAAAAAGATAAGTCAGAAAATTCAATTTTCTCTGTCTCCAAAATATATTCATAATAGAAACACTTCTCAATTTTTCAACATTTTTACTGCTATATTTATACAGCAAATAATATCACCTTTCATTGAATTACTTTTAAAAAATTGCGTATATACAGTGGGTATATATATTTATGGAGTATATGACATATTTTCATATAGCCATACAATCTGTAATAATCACAACAGGATATATGGAGTATCCATCAACTAAAGCCTTTATCCTTTATGTTACAAATAATTCAATTACACTCAGTTATTTTTAAATCTACAATTATATTATTATTAACTACAGTCACTCTGTTGTGCTATCAAATACTAGATTCTATTGATTCTTTCTATTTTTTACACTCATTAACCCTCCCCACTACCCTACCCAACCCCTCTACTACCCTCCCTGGACCCTGGTATCCATCACTCTATTTTCATGAGTATAATTGTTTTAATTCGTATCTCCCACAAATAAACGGGAACATGAGAAGTTTTTCTTTCTGTGCAGTTTTTCTTTCTTATTTCACGTAACAATCACCTGCCATGCCATTCATGTTGTTGCAAATGATGGGATCTCATTCTTTTTTATAGCTGAAGAGTAATCCATTGTGTATATGTACCACATTTTCTTTATCTGTTAATCTGTTAATGAACACAGGTTGCTTCTAAGTCTTGGCATTGTGAATAATGCTCCAATAAACATAGGGATGCAGATACCTCTTTGATACACAGATTTCCTTTCTTTTAGGTACATACCTAGCACTGCGATTGCTGAATCGTATGATAGCTATATTTTTAGTTTTTGAGGAACCTCCACATTGTTCTCCTTTGTAGTTGTACTAATTTATATTCCCGCCAACAGTGTAGAAACTTTCCCTTTTCTCCACCTTCTTGCCAGCATTTGTTACTGCCTGTCTTTTGAATAAAAGCCATTTTAACTGGGGTGAGATAATATCTCATATTGTACAATGATAACATTCAAATCCTTGTAGTTTTAATTTGCATTTATCTGATAAGTGATGTTGAGCAGTTTTGATTTTCATTTATGTGATGAACAGCGATGTTAAGCATCTTTTCGTAAGCCTGTTTGCCTTTTGTAGTGCTTCTTTTGAGGAATGTCTACTCAGACCATTTGCCCATATTTAATCTGATTTTCAGAATTTTTTCTTGCAAAGTTGTTTAGGCGCCTTATGTATTCTGATTATTAATCACTCATCAGATGGGTAGTTTGCAAATATTTTCTCCCATTCTGTAGGTGGTGCTTTCTCTTTGTTGATTGTTTCCTTTGCTGTGCAAAGGCTTTTAAACATGATGTGATCCCATTTGTCCAGTTTTGCTTTGGTTGCCTGTGCTTGTGGAGTATTGCTCAAGAAATTTTTGTAGAGACCCATGTCCTGGCAAGTTTCTCCAGTGTTTTCATACAGTAATTTCATAGTTTGAAGTCATAGATTTAAGTATTTAATTCATTTTAATTTGAGTTTTGTATAGGACATGAGAAGGGTTCCCTTTTCTCCACCTTCTTGCCAGTATTTGTTACTGTCTGTCTTTTGAATAATGATTCATATACTGAGAGGAATGTTTATGCTTCAGCCATGGGATGAAATGTTATTTAAATGTCTATTATGCCCATTTGGTCTATAGGACAGAATAAGTCCTATGTTTCTTTGTTGATTTTCTGTCTGTGTGATCTGTCTAATGCTGAAAGTGAGGTGATAAGTCTCCAGCTAGTGTTTGTGTTGAGTTCTGTTTCTCTCTTTAGCTCTGATAATATTTGCATTGTATATCTGAGTGTTCAGTGTTAGGTGCATATATATTTATCAGTTGTTAGAACCTTTTGCTGAATTAACCCCTTTATCATTATATAATTATCTTCTTTGTCTCTTTTTATAGTTTTTGTCTTAAACACTATTTTGTGTAATGTAAATATAGCTACTACTTATTTTGTTTTTCATTTGCATGAAATATATTTTTTCCTTCCTTTATTTTCACTCTGTGTGTGTTTTAACTCATCCGCTTACTCTATGTCTTTGATTGATGATCTTAGTCCATTACATTCAATGAGTTATTGTTAATAAGTAAGGACTTACTTCTGTCATTTTGTTATCTGTTTCTTTCGTACTTTGTGGTCTTGTCTTCCTTCTCTCTTTTCTTCTTGTCTTCCTTTAGGTAAAGGCAATTTTCTCTGTTAGTGTGTTTTAATTTCCTACCTTTTGTTTTTGGTGTATCTATTACATATTTTTAATCATGAGGCTTGCAAATAACATCTTATAACCCATTATTTTAAACCGATGACAAATTAACACTGATTACTTAAGCAAAATAAAAAACAGACAAAAATAAAACTAACACTCTATATTTTAACTTTATCCTCTCACTTTCTTTTTGTGTTCTTTTTTCTGTTCTTTTTTTGTACTATGTATGTCTTGAGAAGTTGTCGTTATTATTTTTTGGTCAGTTCATCTCTTTATCTTTCTACATAAGATATGAGTTCTTTACATATCATAATTACAGTGTTTTTCTGTGTACTGCTGTTACCACTGAGTTTTGTATATTCAGACAGTTTCTTTTTGCTTATTAACAATTTTTTTCTTTTAGATTGAGGTATTCCTTTAAGCATTTCTCATAGGAAAGTTCTGATGTTGACAAAATTTCTCAGCTTTTGTTTGTCTGGGAAAGTCTTTTTTCACCCTCATGTCTGAAAGATGTTTTTGCTGTATATATTGAGTACAAAAGAAGGGTTTTTTCCTTTAGCACTTTCTTTGATTTTCCTCAAAACAGCTATTTTGAATTCTCTGCCTAACAAGTCACAACTCTGTCTCTCCAGGATTATTCTCTAGTGTATCATTTAGCTTGGTGAAATCATGTCTGCCTGGATGGTCTTAAGGCTTGCAGATGTTTGTTGATGTCTGAGCAATGAAGAGTTGTTAGGTATTTATTTGAATCCTTGAAGTCTGGGCTTGTTTGTACCCATTCTTCTTGGGAAGGCTTTCCAGATATTTAAAAGGACTTGGGTGATGTGGTCTAAATTTGTGGTCACCGAAGTTCGATCTGCATTAAGGGACACTCTAAGCTCAGTAACACTTTTTTTTTTTTGCAGATTTGCAGAGGTGCCACCTTGGTGGTACCTTAGACAAGATCCAGAAGAATACTCTGGATTACAGGGCACCGACTCTTTTTCCCTTACCTTAATTTCTTTCAAACAAACACAGTCTCTTTCTTTGGGCTGAGCTGATTGAAGTTAGGGGAAGGGTGACACAAGCACCTCTGTGGCCACCACTACTGGAAATGTACTGGGTCAGACCTGAAGTTAGTGTAGCACTGGGTCTTGCCCAAGGCCCTCTGTAACCACTGCCTGGCTACCAGCTATGTTTTCTCAAGGTCCTAGTGCTCTACAATCAACATTGGCAAAACCAACCAGGCTTGTGTCCTTCCCTTAAGAACAGTGATTTCCCCCCACCATTAGTGAGTTAAGAGATGCCATCTGGGAGTCAGAGCCTGGAAACCTTAGAAATTTACCTGGTGCTCTATTCTACAGTGGCTGAGCTGTAATGCAAACCATGAGACAAAGTCCTTCCCATACTTCCTTCCCCTTTTCCCAAGCAGAGGAGTCTCTCCCAACATCCACCACCACCACCAGCCCAGGCAGAGTGCTGCCAGGCAACTGCAGATGTTCACGTGAAGCCCAGGGTCCCTTTAGTCAGCTTATGGCAAGTGCTTCCAGGCCTTAGATGCACACTTCAGGACAGAAGGCAGTGGGCTTCCCTCTGTTCCAAAATAGGCCCAGAAGTGTAATCTAGGAACCAAGGCCTGAAGTCAGGGACCCCAAAGGACTGGTTGGTGCTCTATTTCACTGTGGCTGAGCTGGTACATGAGCTGAAAGACAAAGCCCCCTTTACTCTTCCCTCTACCTTTCCCAAGCAGGAGTCTCTCCTCATGGCCATTACAGCTATTAATGTGCTGGGGCACACTTGAAACTTCAGGTCTACTGCTATTTTATTTCTGATTTTAAAAGCTGCATAGAAATATGACCTCACAAAAATAAACTCATCAAACTTGGAACCCAAAATAATGAACTATAATTGGAGATAAACTCAAAAACCTTTGTAAATACAGGTGTTTATTGAGATAGGACTGATTAAACTTGAAAAAAGTGTACTAAAGAAATGTAAACTCCATTTTCAGAAGCATATCTTGGCAAAGCCAGACATTTTGACACAAAACTATCAAACATACAAACAACAACAGCAAAAAGAAGTAATTTAGGTGACTCATATAATACGTATTTTCTCTTGTCAAAAAGATGAATACAATTTTGAGATAACTACCATGTATTTCCTAGTGTTTGCATATTTTTATTTTCTAAAATATTGAAGAATTTTGGGTCTTACTCCATCTTATTAAAGCTTTTGCTTCAGCTTTAGAAAATTGACAAGGCTGCCTGCCTGAACTGTTTTTTTCAACACTAGCAATTTATCCAAGAAATATTATGTGATGCCTTATTTTATGTGCCAACTTCACTGGGATAAGGATGCCCAGATAGCAGGTAAAACATCATTTCTGTGTATATCTGTGAGGGTGTTGGTGGAAATGATTAACATTTAAATCTTTTGACTAAGTAGCGAAGATTCACTCCTACCAAGGCTTGTGGGCACCATCCAATTCCTTGAGGTCATAAATAGACAAAAGAAGTGGAAAAGGGTCAATTTGCTCTCAAAACTTAGGATGGGAAATCTATCTCCTCCTGCCCTCAGGCATCCATGTTCCTGGTTAACAGGCCTTTAGACTTTGACTGGGACTGACATCGCTGGTTCCCTGGTTCTCAAACATTCAGGTTTGGTCTGAAACAATACATTTGCTGTCACGGGCCTCCAGCTTGCAACTGACAGGTCATTCGAGCCATGATTTGAATATGTCCAGTTGATGTTGCCAACATGATAGTACTAAGAGGTAGAGCTTTTAAAAGGCAATCATACCATGAGGTCTCCTCATTCATGAATGGGATTGAAATCTTTATAAAAGAGGCTTTAAGCAGCATTTGGCTGGCTTCCTTAGGCTCTTCTACTATATGAGCACACAGCATGTTTCCCCTTTGTCTTCTGCCTTTCACCATGAGCGAAGACAGCAAGAAAGCCCTAACCAGATGCTGGTGCATTGATCTTGGACTTACCAGTCTCTGTAACAGTGAGAAAACACTTTTTCTTTCTTTTTAAATTACCAAGTCTCAGATATTTTGTTACAGTAAAAATAAGAAAACTAAGACAATGGGACCTCTAGATCTCTGTAATCACATAAACCAATCACTCATGATAAACCCCTTTCTATATTTCTGCGTGTGTGTGTGTGTGTGTGTGTGAATCAAATGGGACATATATATATATATATATATATATATATATATATATATATATGTATATATCCCATTGATTCTGTCTCTGGAGTATTTTGACTAGTACCATTTACAAGTGCCCAGTAACTTTTATGATGGTGACCCCTACACCTTGATTACAAACATTTACATTTATCTTACATTTATGCTTAAAATTTTTCAGATATGCTAATCCATGAATAAAATCCTATTCTTTCAAAATGTGCAAAATAAGTTTTTCTTTACTTTTTTTTTTCTTTTTGAGATAGAGTCTTGCTCTGTTACTCAGGCTGGAGTGCAATGGTGTAATCTCAGCTCACTGCAAATCCTGCCTCCCGGGATCAAGCAATTGTCCTTCCTCAATCTCTCATGTAGCTGGAATTACAGGCACTTGACACCATGCCTGGCTAATTTTTTGTATTTTTTAGGTAGAAACAAGGTTTTCCCATGTTGACAAGGCTGGTCTCAAACTCCTGACGTCAGGTGACCCATCTGCCTTGGCCTCCCAAATTGCTGGGATTACAGGCATGAGTCACTGCGCCTGACCTGAGTTTTTCTCTTTCTTTCAGATAAAAGGTAAAATTTGGATTACCTGTAGTTTGTTTAAATGCTTCCAGACTTTTTAAAGTCAACAGTTTTCTGTGTGGTATAGAAGATGTCAAGTTCTATTACTGCATCTTGAAAAATGTTTTCAAAATATGTAATTCACAGACTTGTTTCTGATAATGTTAATGACTTTTATAGTGTTACTGTTTTTTTCAAGGCTATGATAGAGTAAAAAGCATTGGGTGATGATCGATTTGAGCAAAACAGTACATATTATTATCCAAAGCATCAAACATCAAGACCATATATGCAAAGGAAACAGCATGAAACAGTTTTATTTTTTCTGGTTGCACCAGTTTTCAATGTTTACTGTAACAAATTACAGTGGATTTGGGGTATTAAAACAATATAAAGTTATTCTTCCACAGGTCTGGAGGAGAAAGTCTGAAATCAGAATCACTTGTTCAATAGCAAATATGGACCTAATATATATAGGATGGCTGAACTGCTGAGACCCTAAAAATGAAGGAAGGGGAGCTTTAGAAATTGGAACTCATGAACTAGAGACCAAGAAAAAAGTCTTACAATGCAGGAGGGAAAGCACATCACTTACATTAAGTAGTAGTGATGAGGGACTTAACTCAGAAGAATTTGTAAAACTCAAGAGAGAGAAAGAGTAAGGTTTCAACAACTTCCAAGACAAGAAAGTGCAACACCAGCTCCCAAAACATAATTCATAAAAGAACATTGATATGTTTATAAATGCCTCCCTCTCATTTCAACTCCAACCATGGAAAGGTCAGAAATTGAGGGCACATAGAAGTAAGAGGAAAGCACACAGAAAATAACTCAAAGAGTTCACAAAAGATCAGCTAATTGAATGTTTGATTTGGCTCAATTTTACTACTCTAAAAACAAATGAAAACAATTAGATTTAATAAATTGTTTTCAATTTCTAGTGAAAAAAATATATTGATATATGTAGATTATCTTTTTAAAAATTTTGTTCTTAAGTTATATTATGAATAAAATAAAGTTTGTATTTTTTTGGGAAAGCAGGTATTTTTAGTGACCAGTATATTAGTATTTATATCCACTGCAAGTAATGACTTAAAAATCATCATTCTCTTAACATGTATTGCATTCTTATGCCAATTTACTCCCTAGTAAGGTAAAATTAATTTAAAAAATGCTGCTTGTTTTTGTGTACACCAATGTTTAATCAGGCAAGAAAAAAATAATTATACAACTAGAGATTATAGACTAAATTTGAAAGCTAGTGTCTTTGAAGTTTCCATGAAACTAATGCTCATGCCATTCAAGATGAGAAATTTATTAGTTTCTAAAAAAAACATATGCACCACCTCGATTTCTAATAGAGTTGTTGCAGTTATTTCACAAACAAAATCACAAACATGATTAAGTGCTTTCTGCTCATATACCATCTCAAGGACATAATTTATTTCCACAAATAACCATAGTGAAAATAATAACACAACACATCACTGTTAACCATAACAAGCCCAGAGGCTCATGCTCTTAAATTGAGTTGCTGTCCAGCTGCTTATTTCAAAATTCATAGGATATAAAAAAAGGAAAAATGAAAATCTCAAAAGATGATACCTCCTAGTGGTAATATAGAGTTATATTGTAGAACTTGTGTGTAACATTTAAGAAGTTGCAGCTACATTCCATTATCAAAGACATATTTGTTAAAACATGCATATAAAAGGATTTGTAATTGAAGCGCAGCTTTGATATATTTAATAGCATGTATAACTGCCATCTTATTTTAATAGGCAATGTTTTATGTGCATTAGCAGTAATATAATGTCTTTTCCTTGTGCTCTTGCCATTAGCACTTTTTCCCTCCCTTTCTTTTAGTTAATCTTAAAACTTTAATGTAATCCAAATACATTAACATATTTTCTACCCTCACAGTTCTTGAACAGAAGGGAGCTGTGAAACGAATTTTCTGTAATTGAAGGAAGGATAGTTACCATACAACTAAATCATCAATGCTTTTTCTCTAATTTTGCCTGCCCGGTGGTTCATGTATACTTTTTCCAGCCTTAAGCATGTTTATGATCACTAAAAGTGTTGGACTGGAGCAATGAAGAGATAAAAATGAGGTAGAATGCAGAAAATTGACAAGGAGTGAATTTAAAGCATTTAAGAGAAACTCCATTCTATTATATGCTATTAGGCCATACTATGTCTGATGGCATTGAATTAAAATGAGAAATCAGTACATACGTCCCTGAATGATTTAATAAAGTCAGAGTTTTGGGCATTATTACAAAAACTCATAAGTGTCATATCATGTTTTTTGTTTTTTTTAAAAATTTTAACTGTTTCAGAAGATTCATTCAGACTATATTATTTTTCTTTATGACATCTCAGTATGCCTTTTAACATTGTTCCTGAAGGGTGTGACCGATAGAAATATCAGGAAAAGTTCATCAAGTGAATGGAAATTACCTGAATGAATTTCCCCAAAGTAGTCTTATCTGGATTGCAGCTAAATATGCACACATACAATTCTGACATAACAATACAGAAGGGAAATAGCTAGCTTTCAAACAGTAACAGAGCTGTATGATTTAATACTCTTGAACTCTGAGCTTTAATACTGCATCTTAAATGATCTCAAATGTAATCTTTTCATATTCTTTCAGGAATAATTTTGGTACATATTTACTTTCGTCAATAAATTGGAGATCCTAAGCTCAAAGACAATTGAGTAGGTTCTCATGTTCAATTCCATGAAAGGTTAGGTAGCCTGAGGTTTATGGGATCAGAAAGGTTAATCTAAAATTCTTTTTAAAATGAAACATGACCTTGGATCCCAGAGGAATAATCCTATATTTAGACTTCTTTAAGGAGGCCTAATAATGTAATTGGAAATTCCCAGGACACTTGAATGTTGCTGCTACCCTAAAGAAGCAAGAGCAAATTTCCAGTATCAGGAGCTTATTAAAACATAAGGGATATATTTTAACAGGGCTATCAACCTCTTGAATTTTCTATATATTTAACTAAGTTGTAGTTGTTTATATTAAACTAAGTGACTAATCAGGAGCAACCAAAATATTTTCTTTTTTTCTTTTTTTCTCTTTCTTTTTTTTTTTTTTTTTTTGCCAAAGAGACAGGTTCTTGCTATGTTGCCCAGGTTGGTCCCAAACTTCTGAGCTCAAGTGATCCTCCTGTCTTGACCTCCCAAAGTGCTGGGATTATAAGTATGATCCACTGCACTTGGTGTCAAAATATTTTCTTGATGTAAAATTTAAGGTTGAAAACTACTTTGTCCAGAGGTTTAAGAAATAAATTTCAAAACTAACTTCATTTATTCATTAAATACATGTTGAGCATCCATTGATGATATGCAAATATTTCTCACAACCACATTTCATACAAATATAGGAGAAAAAAAGCAGCTTAATAAAGAAGGTGTTAGAGGCTTGTGTTTTTTTCAGACACATCACGCTTTTTCACAAGACTGACATTGGCTTTTAAGCAATAGATTCCAATTCCTCTTCAATACATCAGCCTTCACTTCTGAGCTTAAGCACTTAAAAATAACTATTTATTTGTTTAAATATCTTAAGCACAAATAATATGCAAAATATTTTCCATTCTATAGTACCTTATTCAATAATGTGTGGATGCCATTTTTACTTTGTAATGTTTCAAGAATAAGGGAATTATATAGAAATGCAAATCATGTGAATTTTCATTCCATTAATTTCTTGACAAATTATGTTCAGAAAGACAGATGATGGATAGATAGATGAATAAATAGATACTTAGATATGTATGTCTGAAATTCTTGTAAAGATTACTTGCTGAATGTGTAAAAACTGAGTGTTAGATATTATAAAATGTCTTGAGTTTATATGCATACAGTATTAAGAAAAAACGCTTATTTCAGAGAATAAAAACATAATTCCTTATGTCTAATCTCTCATAACTCAGGTATAATAGAAAAGCTTATTGGAATACTAAGTTCCAAAATTTCAAATGTTATATGTAAATAAATTAAGAAAAAAATATAATGATAAAATGCACAGATAAAAATTTAGAAAATAATCCACATATTAAAGAGTGGACATTTCTTTTAGATAGTCTTATGAAATGTTGCCTTCTCCTTACTTTTTAAATCATATACCAAGGCCCCGTGAACATTTAACTACGACTAAATCAAATGTAGCTAAATTAATCCAGCAACATGGCAGTACAGTATATCAAATCCACAAATATATAAAATCAATGATACATATACAAGAGAGATTGTTTCATCAACACAGATTTGATTTACTATTCAATAATAAATCAAAGTGATTCACATCTTAAAAAAAGAAAATAATACTACTATCATTTCCACAAACATAGAAAAAAATGTAATAAAATTCAATATACATTTCTTATAACATATCTCATCAAAAATATAACAGGCATCCACACATTATCAAATAAGGTACAAAATATATATAGATGTGAACCTCTTCTGTCTGCAAAAGGAAATACTAGAAATGCCAACAACTAATATTCTACTTTTTGGTGAAAAACCAGATGTTTTCTTCTTCAAATTTAAAATTAAGTCCATATGTCTGCCTTAAATATTGATATTCAATATTGTATAAGAAAGCAAAATCTGTGCAATAGCATAAGAAAAGTACATAAAAAGTCACAGGTTGAAAATAAAAAGTAATATTGACTTTGTTTGTAAACCACATAGTCATCTTTGTAGAAAATCTTAAGGCATTTACAAGAATATTTATTGGATTTAAAATGTGAGTAAGCTCACAGAATACAAGACCATTATATGAGTTCATTGTATTTCTGTAGGTTAAGAGTAAAAAATTAGAAATTACAATTTATAAATTCTTCTGCAATACTCTCAAAAAATAAAATACTGATAAACAAATAATGTACAAAACTTGTATTAAACAAAACATCCAGGGAAAAGTTTCAAAAGACCTAAATAAAGGAAGAGATGTTATATTTATGATCCGAAGATACCCTACAAATAAGATATCAATTCTCATCAAATAAATCTATAGATACAAAGCAATCCCAATCAAAATCCAGCTAGGATATAGTAAAAGTTGACAAAGTGTTTCTAAAATGTATATGGAAATGAAACATTATATGAAATAAGTAATGAAATTTTTAAACAATTGGAGGAATTACACTAACCTATTCCAAGACTTAGGATACAGCTACAGCAATCAAGTAAATACAGGTGTTAATATAAATATGCAGAACAATAGGAGAGAAGAGAGGGCAGAGTTTGTCAATTTTTGAACAAATGAGTCAAGGTAGTTTAATGAGGGATTAATACTTTTTTCAATAAATAGACCTAAGAAATTAAACATTCATATTTTGTAAAGAATCCAAATTCTTACATTAAATCATTTGCAAAATTTAACATGAAATGAAATGACCCAAAAGTAAATGTTTAAACTACAAAACTTCCAAAAAAGTTTTTAAATTCTGTATAACCATGGCATAGGCAAATGATTCTTAGACAAAACACAAAATGTATAAATCAAAAGAACAAAAAAAATTATATTTCATCCAAAAGGTAAATGTTCCTCTTTAAAAATACACTTAAGGAAATGAAAATGCAATACACTGACTTTAAGGAAAGATTTGGAAACCATCTATTTTACAAAGAATTTATAGCTTCAGTACATCAAAAACTTTAGATGTTACAAACCTTATGAAGTTAAAAACTTTATAACTAAAAAATAGGAAAACGGACAAACCAATTTAAACATAGAAAAGTCTTCAACAGAACCTTCATTAAAGAAATTTATTAAAAATACTGTCATTTGTCATTTAAAAATATAAATTAAAACCCCAAAAAATACCACTGCAATTCCACTGGAATGACTAAAATTAATGAGACTGATATAAATTGTTGGCAAGGTTGTAGAGTAAATAGAACTATCAAAGATTGATTACACAAGTGAAATACAAATTAGTATAGCTGCATCGAAAAAGAGTTTGGCTCCATTTAAAATTTTAAATACTTTCTTCTCATTCTGTGAAGAAAGTCAGTGGAAGTTTGATGGGGTAGCGCTGAATCTATAAATTACTTTTGGCCGTAGGGCCATTTCAATGAAATGTTGAAAAGACATTTCATTGATAATTCCTATCCATGAGTATGAAATGTTTTTCCATTTGTTTATGTCCTCGCATTTCCTTGAGCAGTGGTTTGTAGTTCTCCTTGAAGAGGCACTTCCCATCTCTTGTAAGTTGTATTTCTAGGTATTTTATTCGCTTTGTAGCAATTGTGAATGGGAGTTCACACATCATTTGCCTTTTGTCTATCTACTATGGGTGTATACTAATGTTTGTGATTTTTGAACACTGATTTTGTATCTGGAGACTTTGCTGAAGTTGCTTATCACCTTAAGGAGATTTTGGGCTGAAACTACAGGGTTTTCTAAATATACAATTATTTCTTCCACATACAGAGACAATTTGACTTCCTCTCTTCCTCTTTGAATACTCTTTCTTTCTTTCTCTTGCCTGATTGCCATGGCCAGAAAGTCCAATACTATGTTGAATAGGAGTGGTGAGAAAGCATCATTGTCTTGTGCTGATTTTCAAAGGGAATGCTTTCAGCTTTTGTCCATTCAGTATGATATTGGCTATGGGTTTATTATTGATACCTCTTATTATTTAGCCAAGACAATCCTAACCAAAAGGAATAAAGCTGGAGGCATCATGTTACCTGACTTCAAACTATACTACAAGGCTACAGTATTCAAATCAGCATGGTACTGGTACCAAAAAAGATATATAGACCAATGAAGCAGAACACAGGCCTTAGAAATAACACCACACATCTAAAACCATCTGATCTTTGACAAACCTAATAAAACAAGCAATGGAGAAAGGATTCCTAATTTAATAAACAATGTTGGAAAAACTGGCTAGCTATATGCAAAAAACTGAAACTGGATCCCTTTCTTATACCTTATACAAAAGTTAACTCAAGATGGATTAAAGACTTAAACCTAAAACCTAAAACCATAAAAGCCCTAGAAGAAAAGCTAGGCAATACCATTCAGGACATAGGTATGGGCAAAGACTTCATAACTGAAACATCAAAAGCAGTGGCAACAAAAGCCAAAATTGACAAATGTGATCTAATTAAACTAAAGAGCTTCTGCACAGCAAAAGAAACTATCATCAAAGTGAACACGCAACCTAAGGAATGGGAGAAAATTTTTCAGTCTGTCCATCTGACAAATGGTTAATATCCAAAATCTACAAGGAGATTGAATAAATTTACAACAAAAAAAAAATCTAAAACTAGGTGAAGGATACGAACAGACACTTCTCAAAAGAAGACATTTATGCAGCCAACAAACGTGACAAAAACTCATCATCATTGATGGTTAGAGAAATGCAAATCAAAACCATGAGATACCATCTCACATCAGTTGGAATGGCAGTCATTAAAAGGTCAGGATACAACAGATGCTGGAAGGAAATGGAGAAATAGGAACACTTTTACACTACTGGTGAGAGTGTAAATTAGTTCAACCATTGTGGAAGACAGTGTGGCCATTCCTCAAGGATCTAGAATCAGACATCTCATTTGACCCAGCAATCCTATTACTGGGTATATACCCAAAGAATTATAAATCATTCATCTATAAATACACATGCACATATATGTTTATTGCAGTACTATTCACAATAGCAAGGTCTTGGAACCAATCCAAATACCCATCAATGATAGGCTGGATAGAGAAAATGTGGCACACATATACCATGGAATTCTATGCAGCCACGAAAAGGCTGCATGAGTTCATGTCATTTGCAGGGACATGGATGAAGCTGAAAAACATATTTCTCCGCAAACTAACCCAAGAACAGAAAACCAAACACTGCATGTTTTCACTCATAAGTGGAAGTTCAAAAATGAGAACAAATGGACACATGGAGGGAAACATCACACACTGGGACCTGTCTGGGGGTGGGAAGCTAGGGGAGGGATAGCATTAGGAGAAATACCTAATGTAGATGACGAGTTGATGAGTGCAGCAAACCACCATGGCATGTTTATATCTATGTAATAAATCTGCACGTTCTGGCATATGTATCCCAGAACTGAAAGTATAACTTTTTTAAAAAAAGAGTTTGGCAGTTTACTATAAAGTTAACACATATTTACAATATGACTCAACAACTTCCCTCTGATTTATTTACTGAAGAGAAATAAAAATGCATGCCCATTCAAAAATTAGTATTTAAAAGTTAACTGCAGCTGTATTCATTGTAGCTCAAACATGAAAACAATCCAAAAGTTCGTCACCTACAGAATGGGTAAAGAAAACATGTTATCTTTATAAAATGATCACTTAGAAATGAAAAGAGACAAGTCAGCAATATATGAAAAACGTGAATGCAAACATATACAAAGAATGAATTTGAAGAACATTAAATGAAAGAGGTCTGATACAAATGAGTAGGTATTGCATTTATTCTTGTATTGATATGAAGTCCTCAAAAAGACAAAACAATTGTGACAGAAAGCAGATCAGTGGTTTCCAGAGGCCTGGTGTGGTAGAAGGTGATTGACCAAAATCATATAATGGACAGTTTTCAGATGTTGGAGATATCCTGTCGTTACTGTGGTGGTGGGCTCACTACTTATAAAATTGTAAAAACTCATCACCTTATATGATTAAATGTACAAATTCTACTGTACTTAAATTATACCACAACATAACTGGCAAAGAAAATTAACGGTGTTAGAATATAATACCACTCCCCATCACCCCCTGAGAAAAAGTAGAAAATATGTAGTCTCTAAATAAAATATTTTCTTTACTTGAAATAAATGTGTCTTTAATAAACACCCACTACATAACTCTTTTAAAACAATTTTAATATTTTATAAGAACCAGTAAAAACTTGATCATGCTTTCTGGAAAACTACTCTGAAGTCCTTTTTAATTAATGCCCTTTGAGTTTTATGCTCCTGTCTGGGACCACTCTCCCTCTCCCAATCCTACTGTGAACTACTCAGAGCCTTGACTGCCCAGATTTTCTCTGGAACTCCTAGTCATTCTTCCTAGGCAAGCAACCTGAGTCCAAAGCAATCTTTTTCTTTTATATTAACTCTGGTCTCTTCAAGTCAGGTTTTCTTAAAAATTTCATAATCATGAACCAGATTCACAATATGATATTGGTAATTCACAAGAGATAAAGGTGTCTCCAAGGCTATATACATTCACAAATTTTATATCTTAAGTTACATTTATATAATGCATTACGGTTTACAAAATACTTTCACAAGAATGATCTCATTTAATTCCTACAACTTTGTATAATAAATAGCAGGCAATCTCATTATCTTCATTTCACAAATGATGCAGAAGAGACTCGTAAAAGGATTGGAAGAGACTTTTTGTTATGATAATACTGTAGTTTACCTAAACTAATGTTATTTCAGTAATAGCCTGGGACCCTTGTGAAGGCGTAATGTTTAGGGGCAGCCTGTCAGATGGGTTTAAGTCCGATTTTCTAGGCAAATATAATCATTCTCTTCTTATACTTAAGCCATCCTCAATAATAGGTACATATTACTTGGCAGTCAAAGGTCTATGTTGCAGATATTAGTAAGTTTCTTGCAAATTTATATATTTGTTCTAAAAATTATCAGGCTACGATTTTTCTTTCCTTTTCTTAGAAACTCACTAGTACAACAGCAAGAACTCATGAGATGTCTGCAAACCTAACAGTTCAGAAAGTTACATATTTCAAACCATCAGACTATGCAAATTTTATGGCTGTGTTAATTTTCTAAGTGACAGACATTATGAAAGTGCTGAACAGAATAGATTGTGATTAGGACAACAATGATTTTAATGGAAAAAATGTCAGCAGCTGCATAAAAAGCACAATGCAAATGGAGAGAATGATGTCAGAAGTAAAAACCTTCTGACATGAGGATGGATGATCTGATGATGGGGCCAGGCGACAGAAAGCAGAGAGTTCTGGTGCAGTGACCTGCATTACCACTGCATTGAGAAAGGCAATAGTCAACTGCTACACTATTTTAGTACTCAATTACAAAAATCAAGTAATTTATCTGACTAGAGTATCAGTTCATGCTGGAATCACTCTACAAACTATATCGTCATTCTGCCTTTCCTAAGACTCAACATCTCCCAAGGCATTACGTTTGAGTATTACTTGATTGGTAAATACATAAAAGAATTAAAAAAAAAAGTTTCTCAATAACTTCTAGCACTTTTTTGTTGTTTGCTTATTGTTTCCTAGAGACAATGTATAATTCAATCCCTATTTTACAGGATTGATGTTTTGACATTCAAAGAAAACAATTCTGTCCAACCTTTCCTGTTCTTATCATGTAATGCCAGAGGTTAATTGACTCAAAGTAAACAAGTCTAATGATCTTCTTTCTAGATTTATTCTTTTTGTTTGTTTGTTTCTCTGGCAGTGTTGATCCCTTTTGGCCTTGCTTCCTGAAACTTTCTCTTTTCATGACTCCCAAGACACTATTACCTCCTAGATGTTTGCCTGCCTCTTAAGAAACTGCTGCATGTCTTTTCTGTTGCTTCTATTTTCTTTAGCTCCCCAATAAACGTACGTTTAAAAGGTTTCTTTCTCTTCTATCATATTTAGTTTCCATTTCCTTCCTCGGTACTTTCCTGGATGTTTTTTTTGTGTGTGTGTGAAAGCATTGACTATCTATAAAACAAAGTTCTGTAGTTGCTTCATAATATGTACCACGATATGCAGCCCGGTCATCTTTTCTTCATTCTATCCCTGCATTTTACCTATATCTGGCTACCGGTGTCAATATCAGTAACATTCTGACATATTTAATGTAATATGTCTATAATAAGATTTATTTTTTTCATCTCATATATAATCGGCAAATGACTTTACCAAAATCCCCATTATGCTGACTAAAACTTTGATTTGTTTCTCTCTTTACTTGTTACATTCAATGAGTTGATATGTTCGGTCAATTTGATTTATTCAATATCTGTTGAAATTCTACCTTCCTTCTATTCTGACAATATTTTCTCTCTCTTATGCTATGTTAAAAACTTCTCCCAGCAGTCAGTTTTGCTCAGAGTTCTGAAATAATCTTCCTGAAACCTGAATCTTTTATTGCCATTTTGTTATATATGCATTTTCAATATTCAATTACCTGATAATAGGATGCATGATAAGCACACACTTTATCATTTTACAACTGCCTATATCTTACTTGCTTTCATAAGCCTTTTGCTCTAACTAAACTCCACCATCCACTGAACCTCCTGAATCAATATCAATTGATAGCAGTTCTATTTTCTAACTTCTCTGACTTGTATGTGCGTCCTTTTTGTTTTCTAAACTATCTGCATTTTGCTTCCCTCCTGCACATACCAAGCCTTGATCTCCCACACAACTGCTGTCCCTTCACATTAACGCCTTTTTATATTGTACTCAGATGTACCTAATACTTTTAAATGCTATCTCACCACATTTTGTCTATAATTTTATTTGCGTGAGTTGTTGCCTTTTTTGATAGTTTTTAAAATTTCTTTTACCAGTTATCTAAGAATGGTTCATTTTCCAGTGAGATTTTAGTAGGATATGGTCATTTATCCACTATGTTTAAATGCAGAAAAATCTGACCAATCTCAAATCAGTACTTTATGCTCTCGCCAAACAACAGAAACAAAACTGAACCGAACAAACAGCTAACAAAAATTATGTCCCATGTCAAATTGTATAAAGAAACTATGGAATAAGTACCTACTTTTCTGCCATCAGTCTTTGATCTTGTTATTACTGAAAGCTGCTCCGTTCTCACATTAGAATAAAGGAACAAATAAAAGGACCACTGGACCTACTGGGCTGGGAGGGAGGACTGATCACAAACATTTCCCAGACATTTTTTTTTTTGCAACCCTCATTAATACATAAGAATGTCAAGGACATAAACAATTAGTATGCTAGTAGATAATATACTTTGTAATATGGGGAAAGGAGAAAATGGATCAGATTGCTTTGACAAAGAATCTGAAAAAAAAAAAAGAATACGCAGAGAAGGCAGTAGTAAAAGTGGGAGTCACTTCTCTTAGAGGAGTTTTGAAAAGAATACTAATACAGAATCTGCAGAATCCTAGTGTTGAAGAAGGAACTGGAAGAGCAAAACCCTCATGAACAACTGAGAGGGGCAGCTAAGAAGAGAACTTTCCTATGTTAAGCTCCCAAGAGTTCTTCTTCCCATCCCATACATGCAAAATACTGGCAACTCTTATTTTGTTTTTTGTTATAAACTTCATATGACTCAGAGATTAAGTAAAAAAACAAAAATACATAATTAAGGAGGTAAGAGAATTAAGAGATATTACAGAAAAGGCAAAAACTTCCTGCCTTATTAAGAATGTAACAAGGGCTGAAGATGTTAATTACCTTGATCTAATATTTTAACAATGTATACATATAACAAAACATCACATTGTACCCCATAAATATATACAATAATTATCTGTTCATTAAAAAGAAAGAAAAAAGAATATGAAAAAGACTATTTGAAATTCCAGAAAACTAAAACTGACCTAGAAAATCCATTTACATGGTGTAGTATGTGCTTTTCCTTGAATTATCTAACCTCTATATAAGGACACAGAGCCAAAACTATGAGGCATTCAAAGAAAAAATATATTATGAAGGGAAAAAAACTACAGAAAATTCACAAATACTTATTTCCAAAAAGAGAAGCACAAAAACACAGAGTAAAAATTACATTTATAAATAAAATTGAGAACACATTTCAGAAAGGTGATATAAAAGAGAAAAACAAAACTAGAAGATTAATCTAAGCAACCTAACATTTTAATATAAGAGTTCCTTAAAGAGGAAACAAACAAAATAGTTGGAGAGAAATTACCAGAGAAGTACATTATTCCAAAGTACAGAAATAAAACATGTTTTCAAGATTAACAGTGTCTGCTGAGTGCTCAGTTAAATAAATTTAAAAAGTCTCATGCTGAGACAAAATGTAGTTAAGTTTAGTAGCACTGAGGATTTAAAGAAAATATTTTAGAAAATCTTGCAGAGGAGAAAAAACTCATGTTTCATAAAAATATTGAGAATCGGGGTATTAGATTTCTGGGCAGCATGCAATACTAATGGCTAGGATAGAGCAGAGAATGGAATACTGAAAAAAGTTGATTTTTTAAGAAACAATTCTATACCCAGTCAAAACACATAAAGATAACTGCAATTCTAATATGAAAGGCCTTAATACTTTTATTATTTATATACCTATTATTATAAAACTGAAACTATAACCATATTCTTAAAAGTGCAAAAAAATAAAGGAAATTGTGGCAGAATGTTAGTTGAGCAATTAATAGCAAAGCCTATATTATGTTTGAAAGCCAAAATACTAATTTAATATGCATGTTCCAGATGCGTATTGCTCCACAGCAAACCACTCCAAAACTTAGTTGCCTGAAACATCAATTTTATTAGGTTTGTGGATTCTGAGGGCCATTAACTCAAACAAGGTACAGTAATGATGTCTTGCCTTTGTTCTGTGCAGTCTGGTGCCTCATGTAGGAAGACCTAATGTTGGGATTTTTATTATCTATAGGAGTTTCACTCACATATCTTGTGTTTAACACTGGCTTTCCACTTAGATATCAGCAAAAGCCGTTGTCAGAAATCTACACATGATCTTTATGCAGCTTGGGTTTCCTTACAATATTGTAACTGGGCTACAAGAGAGGAGGTACCAAAGGAACTAGAAAAGACATTGTATTGCCTGTTATAAGAAGATTTGAAATTTATGTGGGACGTCTTTGCTACAATCACAAGTCTGTTCTAGAACCATGGAGAGAAAATATTGGTGGCATTTATTGATAGGAGTGACCAATAATATAAAAATGGATGCTTTCATTTTGAAAAATTTTGGGGAAATTCCTTCAAGTAAAAAAGCATCAGGCAAAGCTTATTCTATCATTTCTTCTTCCTCTTTTTTGAGTCCTAGAACACTGATATGATGATTAGAATAACAATAGTATGCATGTGAGATTTGAATTCAGTCATTTAAGAAATAAAAAAATATCTAAGCATATATTATGTGCAAAACATTATTATAGGCAGCATATATAGCATTTTGAACAAAACTGAAAAAATATTTCTGCCCTCTCAATTTATACTTCATTGAGATAATAGGGACATCAAAAATAATAACTACAAAAATAAATAAAGTGATGTTAAGTACTAAAGAAAAGTAACAAGTGCAATAAAGCATAGGACTGATAATAAGAAAAGCATGAAGAAAGAATGAAATTTTAAATCAAGTGGTCGGAAAACACCTTACAAATTACATGTTTAGCTATTATAATACAAGGGATAGGCTTGTCAACTCATACATAAATCAGCTAGCAAGCTTTCTAATAATTTTAAGAATATAGACAATCCGTAAGTTCATACGGAGTAGAGAAATTGGATACATTGAGGATGACTCCAGGTCCTACTTTCCCAGATAAGACATAAACTCTTCACCTAGATAAATTATAAGGTCTGTAATGAGGTTTGTGGGTCATTTCACCCAGGAGAGAACATTTAAGTTATCAACCATCTCCATTTTATACCTGAATGAGTGCTATAGCACATGGCATGCTTCAGAAAGCCATGGTTCATCTATATATGTATTTCAGTTCATTAACTATATATAACCCTTTAGCCAGGAGTAGCTTTCTAAGAATTTCTATAAATAAACTGTGCTCATTAATAAATATCATTAATCTATCTACAGTTGATTTTTTATTTCATCTAGGAGTATCCCCATTTTATGAAATTAGTGAATGAATCCTAGTCAAGCTGCTTTAAATTTTCCCTCTCCCATCTTTATTCTATTTAAACATACTCATGAAGGAAATGTATAGGACCTTTTAAGGCAGAAGGAAAAGCTAGGGAATGGTCCTGTGGCAAGGGAATTCCTGGTATGCTCAAAAATAAATAAAACTGACTGTATATATCCTCAAGGCAATTGTGAAGACTCTGAAGATTGAAATGAGATAAAAATCCAATGAAGAGAAGCAAGCAAAGTAATGACATAATAATATTTGATTTTAGAAGAAACATTCTTTAGCTTTTGTTTTGCAAATAGGCTGTAAGATGGAAAGAAACGTCAAATAATGAAGAACAGTTAATAGACAACTAATGGTGATCATTAAGTCTAGAACTGGAATTCACAGAGCTGGAAGTAATGAGAAGTAATTCTGTATGTAGTTTTGAAGGCAAAAAGAAAATAAATTTGCTGAAAGGAATTGAATGTGGAGGTGAGAAAGAAGGGAAAGAGTTAAGGATAACTTCAAGGTTTTTAGTTCAAGCAATTGGGAATAATAGGGTTCCCATTTCCTGTAATAGAGAACATTACAGGAGGAGCAGGTTACCAAAGGGAAATATTCTAACGGGTTTTATTATAGACATTTTAAATTTAGAACATCTATTCAGTTTCTAAATAGAGATAACAAATATGTACTTGGGTATATTATTCAGAATTTCAAAGCCAAAGTTATAAATAAGTAAATCATCAACTACACATGTTATTTAAAAGAAAGAAACAGAATAAATTATTAAGGGAGTAAATGTGGATAGAGAAGATTTCACATTATTTCAGTGTTCAGCAGTTGGCAAGATGTAAAGGGACCAGCCAAGGAGACTGAGAGCAACAGGCAGAGGAGAAGGAAATTATTGTATCCTTGAAGCCAAATGAAAAGTGTTTTTAAAGAAGAAACTAGGAAGAAGTCAGAACAACATGGCTGAATAGAAACTTCCAGTGATCACCAAACTGAACAACTTTTCTCACAAAAAGCACCTTCATAAGGACCAAAAATCAGATAAGTAATCTCAGTACCTGGTTTTAACATCTTATCAAGGAAAGAGAAACTGAACAGGGTAGCAAAGACAGTCTTGAATTGCTGACACTACACCTCCATTATCACTCGGCAGTGTACCATAACAGAGACAGAAATTCTGTGCACTTGGAAAAGGGAGAGCAAAGTGATTGTGTGTCTTTGCATTGGAACTCACTGCTGTCCTGTAACAGCAGAAAGCAAGATAGGGCAAAATTTAGCCAGTGCCCATGTAGGCATCATTTAGACCATCCCTAGTCAGAGGTTATCATCTGTCCCAGAGGTCTGAACCCGAGTATTGACTAGTCCCACAACTGTGAGCTGAAGTGCCTTGGGGTCTTAAGGAAACAGGAAAGATAGTCTCGGTCAAAGGATTTCAATTACTGAGCAAGCCTTGGTGATGTGTTGGCCTCAGAGCCAGTGGACTTGTGCACATGACCAAATGAGACAGCAGCTGGGGTGGTCAAGGGAATGCTGTTATTATCTTCCCCAATATTAGGCAGTGCCGCTTGCAGCTCTGAGAGAAAAGAGAAGAGTAAAGAGGACTGCCCTGTAACATGGATACCAGCTCATCCACAGTAAAATAAAGCATGAAGCAGGGTCCCGAAGCCCCCATTTCATAACATAGCTTCCAGATGACATTTCTAGACCCACCATGGGCAAGAAGAGAACCTACTGCCCTGATGAAAAGATTCACATCTTTTCAGAATTCACCACATGCTGACTAAAGAGCCCCAGGTCCTTTAGTAAACATCAGCAGTAGCCAGGCAGCAATCACCACAGGTTTGAGCAATACCTAGTATTGTGCTGCCCTCAAGTGTGACCCAGCGCAATCCCAGATGTGATGGCCACAGGAGTGCTTTTGACACCCTCCACAAACTCCAGGGAGCATAGCATGGAGCGTGAGACTTCGTTTGTTTTTGAGAAAGTAAAGGAAATAAACAAGAGACTCCTCTCTGGCAATCCAGACTGTTCTCCCAGATATTAATTACTCAAGATTGCCAAGGCTGGTACTTCTACAAATCTGCGAAGTTACAGCATTATTGGGCTTTGGATGTTACCTAATGCACATGTGGCTGCAGTGACTAAAAACTTAGATGATAAAACTCAATTCCCTTTGAATACTTGGAAAGCTTTCTCCAGAAGGATGGGTACACATCAGTCCAGATTGTGAAGATTAGAATAAATATATAACTCTTCAAAGCCCAAACACGGGTGAATATCCACAGGCATCAAGACAATCCCAGAAAAAAATCACCTCACTAAAAAACTAAATAAGGCACCACTGCCCAATTCTGGAGTAATAGAGATATGTGACCTTACAAATAAAGACTTCAAAATAGCTGTTTTGAGGAAGTGAAAACCAACAGAAAAAAAAGAATTCAGAATTTTATCATATAAATTTAACAAAAAGGATGAAAGAATTTTTTTAAAAAATCAAGCAGAAATTTTGAAGCTGAAAAATTCAATTGACAAACTGAAATGCATCAGTCTATGGACAGCAGAGTTTGTCAAACAGAAAAAAGAATTAGTGTGCTTGAAGAGAGGCCATTTGAAAATACACAAAAGGGTCAAAAGGAAAAAGAGCAAGACATAATGCAGCATGCTTACAGGATCTAGAAAATAGTATAAAAATGCAAATCTGTGAGTTGTTGGTCTAAAAGAGGTAGTAGAGAGAGAGAGATCTTGGAAGAAAGTTTATTCAAAAAGATCAAAACATAAAACTATTCAAACTTAAAGAAATATATCAATATTCATGTACAAGAAGGTTATAAAACACCAAACAGATTTAACCCAAGTAAGACTACCTCAAGATATTTAATAATCAAATTGCCAAAGGTCTAAGATTTTAAAACAATCTTAAAACTAACAAAAATTAAAAAGGTAAAAATGACATTTAAGAGAGCTCCATATGTCTGCCAGCAGATTTCTCACTGTAAAGCTTACAGCCAGGAGAGACTGTTGATATACATTTAAATTACTGAAGGAAAAAGGCTTTTATTTGATAAAATTATAACCAGCAAAAATATCCTTCAAACATGAAAGAGAAGTAAAGACTTTGTCAAACAAACAAAAGCTGAGGGATTTTGTCAACACCAGCACTATCCTACAAGAAATGTTAAAGAGAGTTATTTAATCTGGAAGAAAAGAATGTTAAGGAACAATAAGGTATTATCTGAAGGTTCAAAACTCACTAGTAATAGTAAGCATACAGATAAATACAGAATATTATAACTCTGTATTGTAGTGTGTAAACTACTCACACTTTGAGAAGAAAAACTAAATGAAAAACCAAAAAAAAAATAACTACAGCATTTTAAGGCGTATATAGTATAATAAATTACAAATAGAAATAAAAAAGTTAAAAGGCAGAGAGGATAAAATTAAAGGTTAGAGCTTTTATTAATTTTTCTCTTTCTTTTACTGCAAAGTTGTTATCTGTTTAAAATAATGGGATATAAGATGTTACTTGCAAGCCTAAATGTAACCTCACATCTAAAAACATACAACACATACTCTAAAAACCAAACTAAGAAAGTAAAACATACCACCAAAGAAAATCACCTTCACTAAAAGGAAAACAAGAAGGAAGAAAAGAACGAAGAGTAGACCACAAAACAATCAGAAACCAAATTGTAAAATGGAAGTATTAATTTTTTACTAATCAATAATATTGAATGTAATGAACTAAGTTCTCCAGTCAACACACAGAGTGACTGAATGCGTTTAAAAACCAGATGGAATAATCTGTTGCCTACAACAAATACACTTCATCTATAAAGAAATATAGAGAATGAAAATAAAGGTATAGAAAAAAATATTTCATGCAAATGAAAAGCAAAAAAGGAGCAAGCCTAGATGTACTTCAACCTTTTAGCAATACAGATAGCTTATATCAGATAAAAGAGATTTCAAGACAAAAACTGCAAAAAATAAAGAAATTATTACATAATAATAAAGGAATTGATTCAGCAGGAGAATACAACAATTGTGAACAGAATAAATATGCACTCAAAAATGGAGACATTTAAAACAATTATCAGGACTAATGAGAGAGTTAGACATCAATACAATAATAGCTGGAGACTTCAACACTTCAACATGTCACAGCATTGGATTCATTCTTCTCCTTGGCACACGGATTATTAACAAGGATAGACCAAATATTAGACCACAAAACAAGTCTTAAAAATTCAAAATAAATAAACCACATAATTCGTCTCAGTGTACAATGAAGTGAAACTAAAATCAATAACAAGAGGAAATTTGGAAACTATCCAAACATATGGAAATTAGAAAATAGGCTCCTGATCCACTAGTGAGACAATCAAAAAATTAAGAAATGAATTTTAAAAAATTGAAATAAATACAAATGGAAATAAAACATAACAAAATGTATGAGATACAGCTAAAGCAATGCCAAAAGGAATATTCATGGCAATAAACACCTACTTCAAAAAAGTAGAAAAATTTCAAATAGACAATTTAACAATGCACTTTAAAGAACTAGTAAAGCAAGAACAAACCACAACTCAAATTAATAGAAGGAAAGAAATAATAATAATCAGAGCAAAAGTAAATGAAATTGAACTGAAAAATGATACAAAAGATTAATGAAACAAAAAGTCGGTGTTTTGAAAAGATAAACAAAATTGACAAACTTTTGGCCAGACTAACGAAATAGAGAAGTCTTTGAAAAATAAAATCAGAGACGAAAAAGTATACAATGCAACTGATGCTGCAGATTCTTTCTAAAGGATTATTAGAAACTACTATGTGCACCTATGTGCCAAAAAATTGGAAAATCTGGAAGAAATGGATACAATCCTAGACACATACTACCTACACAAATTGAACCATGAGAAATCTAAAAACTGAATAGACCAGTAACAAATAATGAGATCAGAGCAGTAATAACAAGTCTCCAAGAAAAAACAAACAAAAAAAAGAAGCAGTAGCCAGGGAACTGATGCCTTAATGGTTAAATTTCAACAAATATTTGAAGAAAGAACTAATGGCAATTCTACCCAAATTATTCTGAAGAATAGAGGAGATAGCAATGCTTCTAAATTTATTCTCTGAGGCCAATCTTATCCTGATACCAAAACTAGACAAGACATATCAAAGAAAGGAAAACTACAGGTCAATATCTCTGACAAACACTGATGCAAAATTTCTCAACAAAATACTAACAAACCAAATTTAACAATGTATTAACAAGATCATCCATAATCATCAAGTGGGATTTATTCTAGGAACACAATTATGATTTAACACATACAGCTCAATCAATGTAATACATCATATCAATAAAATGAAGAACAAAGATCATATGATCATTCCAACTGATGCTGAAAAAGTAATGTATAAAATTAAACATCTTTTCATGATAAGAATCCTCAGAAAGCTGGGTATTGAATGAAAACACTTCAACACAACAAAAGCTATGTAATGACAGATGCATAGTTAGTATCATAGTGAATTTTTTTAAAATTGAACTTCTTTCCACTGTGATCTAGAACACAAAAAGGATGACCAATTTCAATACTGTTATTGAACATAGGTACTAGAAGTCCCAGCTAGAGCAATTGAACAAGAGAAAGAAAAATAGATTCCCAAAATTGGAAAGAAAAAAGTCAAATTTTCCTTGTTTGCAGATGACTTAATCTTATATTTGGAAAAAACTAAAGACCTCACCAAGGAAAATTATTAAAACTTATAAACAAACTCAATAATGTCACAGGATACAAAATCAACCTATGAAAATTACTAGCATTTCTATATGCCAACAGTGAACAATCTGAAAAAGAGATCAGTAAAGTAATTCCATTTATGATATGGACAAATAAAATTAAATACTTGGGAATTAACCAAGGATGTTAAAAATCTCTAAAAGAAAAATTATAAAACACTCATACAAGAAATTGAAGAGGATACCAAAAAATGGAAAGATATCCCATGTTCATGAATTGGAAGAATCAATATTGTTAAAATACCCATACTATCCAAAGCAAACTACAGATTCAGTGCAAGTATCAAAATACCAATGAAATTCTTCATAGAAATAGAAAAACAATCCTAAAATTTATACAGAACCACAAAAGATCAAGGACAGCCAAAGGCAACCTGAGCAAAAAGAACAAAACTTTTGAAGGAAAAACATTTGTTTATATGTTTATGAATTGCCACATTTCATAGGGCATAGAAGATACATATTTAAATCACATTTCTATTCAAAACTTGAAACTTTTGTACCAACTGGGTTTATCCACATGATCTAGTACTTGAGTTTCTGTTTTCTTTTCTAGTAAGTACTGTAATAGTATATGGTGCAAAGAATAAGTGAGAAAATTAATTGAGGTTGCCTTTAAATAATGTAGTATAGTGCCTCATTTGTTAATTTCCTTTCCTTTTATTTTTCTGAAGCAAATTTGAAGAGATTTTAATTTAACACCAGATGTGGGTTATTCTGATTTCATTAAAAATGCTAATTAGATAACTTTTTGTATATGCAATTAACATGATATTAGTATTTTATTTTTATGGTACTGGAGTTAGCATAAGAGTCATTTTGCTTCCAGGTTTCAACTCATTAAGGTAAATGTTATATTTTTTAATATGCGTAATATTTTAATTATATTATTTGCTTATATGTCCATTTGTCTTTAATCAAATATTGCTTATTACTGCTCTTCATGAATAACTCTGTATGTTGCACCAACTTCAGTAGTATGTTAGAAGAGCAATCCAAGTGCTGCTTTCTCCAAATCAACTTTATTTTTCTGTTATTGATCTCTGTGTAATTAAATTAAATTAAATTAAATTAAATTAAATTAAATTAAATTTTTCCAATGTAATTGACTCATTTGTGAAACTAAGATTTTTTTCATGTCCCAAATCATGGAATGGTCAGTTTTTATCAAATGAGCATCTTTTTTTTTTTGTACTATTCTCAGTATCTTTCTTCAAAATACCATATTTTGCTTTTTCTATTTAAGTTCAAAAGGTTTATTTCATTTTCTATTGGAAGTGAAAATGCAAAATAATGTTAATGACTGAGAAATGTTTAGGGTATATATGTTAAGGTTTTCCTCTTGGCTTTATAAAAGAGGGGTATATACAATTCATAATGTATACAAAGAATAAACAAAGTCAATTTAAATGGTTAGAATTGTCCTGGCTGAATATTGTATTCATGCCAAAAATATACAGTAAATCATATATTTCATCTACCGTTTAAGATATTTCATTTCATAAATATAATATAATTTTAGTTTATAAAAATGATTACCCTTAAATCAAAATATTTGATATGAACATAACTTTTTCATATGGGAGATAAAATGTAAAAATGAGAAATGTGAACATTGTGTTTAAACCACTATTGTTTAAAGGCATATTAATAATTTAAGGGGTAATTATACACTCTGGTTTTGGAAGTTTTAAGTCATTGATTGCAGCCACATCATTAGCTGCTGGAATCAACAATGATTGAATTGCAGCTACACAGATGTACTATAAATGGAATTTTGGCAGCCTCTTCCATAGGTCTTCAGGAAATGAGATTGGAAAGAACTATTAATCTGGAGAATGATGGAGGGTTTCCCTTTAAAGACTAACCAGTTAACCACATAAACTGGATATTACACTAAAGATCAGGTATGGACTGACTCTTACTGTGGAAAAATTTGAGTTATTTCCCCATCTATACATTGTTTCAAGGACCCTTTGGTGGAAGGAAGAAAGAAGCAAGTAATCTCCTATCTAAGCTATTTGCTTAATCATACACTAAATCAGTATACTGTAGAGTGGCATTTCTTAAACATCAAGATTAATATGAATTACCTCTAATCTTATAAATATGTATGTTCTAATTTAAATAGCTTTTGGGGTGGGGTTTAAGAGTCTGCATTTCTAGCCAGCTCCCAGGTGACATTGATACTGCTGTTCCACAGATCACTTGGCCCACAAACTGGGTAGCAAAAAAGAGTTTAAGAAATCAAGGAACATCAGTATAAAAGAGAAATGAAAAAATATGAATAACAGAGGCCAGAAGGTAAAAGCAATATATAAACACTGTTCCTTTTGAAATCCTTAAATAGATTTCCTTTCCCCCTCTTGGTCTCACCTGTCTTATACATTTCTTACCTAGGAATAGCTATTGTTGTACCAATTTAGATAACTATTAATCTTTTTCTTAAATGGTACATGGTAAATCATTAGTTAAAACAAAAAAGGAAACTCATGTACATTCTATTGACATCATATATAATCATCATTTACCTTCTGTAATCAACATTTTTATATTAGATTATCCATCTGCAGAAAACTTTTAAAATCTGGCACCTAGTAGCGATTATTTCAAAATCCATTTCATTATTATCCATTCATGTGAGGTTAAGGAAATGAGTTACTTTCTGGGCTTCTGTATCCCCAGATACATATGTTGGAGGATGTTTTGGGGTTAAATTAGATAATGCAGGTAAAGTGTGTACTGCAAATTCAACACTCATTACATGTCTGCTTTTGTCCAAAGTATATTCAAAATAATTTTTTAAGCATTGTATATCTTGATAATTAATAATTCTCAAAGTATTGTGGCTAAGTTCATAAGAATACATTTTCCTCAGCTGTATCTTAGAATAAATGCAATTTGGGGGAAAACATGTTTTTGATTGCTACTTTAATTACATGATTCTTAAGAGATACATACCTATGTGTAAGAATTATTCTTGTACAAGCTTTAAAAAATGTCCTTATTACTTCGTTTTCACACTGATGATAAAGACATACCCAAGACTGAACAATTTACAAAAGGAAGAAGTTTATTGGACTTACAATTCCACGTGGTTGGAGAGGCCTCACAATCACAGCAGGTGGTGAAAGGCATGCCTCATATGGCAGCAGGCAAGAGAATAGAGCTTGGGCAGAGAAACTCCCCTTTTAAAAACCATCAGATCTCATGAAACTTATTCACTATCACGAGAACAGCATGGGAAATACCTGACCCCATGATTCAATTACCTCCCACCAGGTCCTTCTCATTAGTATGTGGGAATTCAAGATGAGATTTGTGGGGGACACAGACAAACCATATCAGGAGACTAACATTTCCTTTCTCTCTTGTTAATTATCTTGTGCCTACATAACTTGTTTTATAGATAAAATGCGTTAATCTAATAGCTTACTCTGTGTCAATTTATTTTTCTATATTGGAGACAATACTGTATTTCAATATGTTGAATATACTATTATTTAAAAATGTGTCATTAAATACCACAGAGAAAGAACGGAAAGACAGATTAAATTACTATACCACGTAGCAATGGTACTCAGTAAGATGTTAATCACTACCACCAGCCTTTTATTGCTTTGTTTTTTTTTTTTTACATATTAAAGGCATTTGCTAATTTCTTCAGCTATTCATAGCATTGCTTTCCATGAAAAGAAGTCTTTTTGCCTGTGTTTCAGTAATAAAGTACTGTACAGCTTCAAAGCAGTGATTCTCACAGTTTAAACATACAAATATTCTAGGACCTTATTACAAAATAACATTTGATTTAAAAGGTTTGGAATGGAGCCTAGTATTCCATATTTCTAACAAGTTCCCACCTGATTTTTTACCAAACTCAGAGGAGAAAAGGAATAAAACACTCAGTTGAGGCTTCCAAGGAAAAATGAGACTACGTTGTCCTTCAGATGGCAAATACTTGCTTAACTTAAAACAAATTTGTCCCTCTCTGTGCCTTTCAGGGTATAACGTTACAATGTATAACTTTCTGTTGCAATGTTAAATCAGAGGTTCTTTATGAAGATACTTTAGACACAGTACAAGTAATGTACTAAGTTCTATGTAAATAAGATCAGTTTGAAAAAATATGACCAAAGATACTCATGGGATGACAATGTTGAACTGCATCTGAGCCCTGAACTCATTGAAAGCAGTTGCAGTTAAAAAACCTATGCATCATTTTGTGTTCTAGGAAATAGCGTAATGACAAAGGACCATCCTGCTCTCACATATCCCAGTATAAAACCTGTCTCCAAGAGCTTCTGCACAGCGAAAGAAACTATCAAAGTGAAAATGAAACCTACAGAATGGGAGAAAATTGTTGCCATCTATTCTTCTGACAGAGGTCTAATATTCAGAATCTACAAGGAACTTGAATAAATTTATAAGAAAAAATTAACTCCATCAGAAAGTGGGCAAAGGATATGAACAGACACTTCTCAAAAGAAGACATTTATCTGGCCAACAAACATATGAAAAAAAGCTCATCATCACTGGTCATTAGAAAAATGCAAATCAAAACCACAATGAGATACCATCTCACAACAGTTAGAATAGTGATCATTAAAAAGTCAGGAAACAACTGATGCTGGTAAAGATGTGGAGAAATAGGAACACTTTTACACTGTTGGTGGGAGTGTAAATTAGTTCAACCATTGTGGAAGACAGTGTAGTGATTCCTCAAGGATCTAGACCCAGAAATACCATTTGACCCAGCAATCCCATTACTGAGTATATACCCAAAGGATTATAAATCATTCTACTACAAAGACACATGCACATGTATGTCTATTGAAGCACTATTTACAATAGCAAAGACTTGGACCCAATCAAAATGCCCATCAATGATAAACTGGTCAAAGAAAATGTGGCATATACACACCAGGGAAGACTTTGCAGCCATAAAATAAGAATGTGTTCATGACATTTGCAGGGACATGGATGAAGCTGGATACCATCATTCTCAGTAAACTAACACAAGAACAGAAAACCAAACACTGCATGTTTCACTCACAAGTGAAAGTTGAACAATGAGAACACATGGACACAGGGAGGGGAGCATCACACACCAGGGCCTGTCGGGGTGGGGGGGCACGGGGAGAGAGAGCTTCAGGACAAATATCTAATGCATGTGGAGCTTAAAACCTAGATAATAGGTTGATAGGTGCAGCAAACCACCATGGCAGATGTATACATATGTAACAAATCTGCATGTTCTGCACATATTTCCCAGAACATAATGTAAAGTGAAAAAAAAAAAATCCCTGTCTCCTCTTTTCTATAGCACTCCCTTGTTTACCTGGTGCTGTGGAACTGCAGGCCATGTTCTTTTACTTTGAGGTTTTCCTCATTAATGAATATTCTCCCCTATTACAGTAAAACCAGAATAAAATCATCTTCTTAATTGCTCACTTCATACTGCCATTCACAGTAGGCAATATCTATTTTCAGAATATATCATAGTTGTTAAATGTATGGGTCCCAAAGTCAGATTAATTAGTTTTTAGACATGGCTCTTCTGATCATTAGCTACATTAGCTAGGAAAAGAGATTAAAACTCCACAAACTTATATAAATGAAAAAAAATTTAAGCCCTCCAACTTACTGAATGGACTCCCCTCTTAGGCTGAGGGGTTCCCAAAGAAACCTAAAAAACTAATTCAGGCCAGGACAGGTAGAGATATCAGACATGCTCATTATACCCTGTTTGCTTTAGAGTTTAAACACAACTGACCAGCATTAACATTAAAATAAAGATCAAAAGACTGACAAAACAGACTCTTTGTAGCAATAAGAAACCAAATTCCAATCTCACCATATATACCATCACATGACAGATAACCAACCCTAAGGGAAATAAAAGTATTTTACCCCAAAATATATTTATTTTACATATTTTGGAATGGCCCTGCAAAGTTGTCTCTTGTAGGGGAGATTTGGATTCTGTAAAGAATCTTCTTTCCTTACTAGATCTTTTACAGAAAGTCTGAAACCTTTTAAAGTCTGATAAGGGGCATTTCCCATCTATTCTCTCTGATGCATGTTACTTAGAGACTTCATCTACATAAACAAGAACGTTGGTTTCATTTCTTCATGCTAACTTCAGCTTTTCAGGCAAAGCTTCACTCTTTCAACCAACTGACAATCAGGACATCTTTTAATCCACCTATGGCCTGAAATGTCCGGCTCCACCTTTCCAGGCCAGACCATGTGTAACTTACAGGTAATTATTTATGTTTTTGCCTATAACTTCTGTCTCCCCAAAACCTATAAAAATAAGCAATAATCCAAGCATCTTGGGCACATGTTCTCAGGACCCCCTGAGGCTGTCATGGTCCTCATATTTGGCTCAGAATAAACATTTTCAAATATTTTACAGAGTTTGGCTTTTTTATCAACATCTCCAAACCTCCATTTCAATATAACTAAAAAGTAATAATAAAGTATTTTTATCCAAACACATCACTTCCCCATTCAATAACTAAGGAGCTCTCATCCCACTTACTGGAAAATTGAAACACATTCTTAGGGCCCCTTGTGACATGCCCTTTCTCCTCTCTTCTTCTTTCTACTTACTCTGCTCCGGTCACAGTGGCTTCTTTTTTTTTTCTTTTTCTTTTTCATATATGGAACTCATGAAACTGTTTCTCATACTGATACTTTTTCTTTATGCTAGTCTTTCCTTCCTAAGTATTCCTCAGGTATTGCTACAGCTGGCTTTTGCTCATCATTCAGGTTTCTACTATAATGTCAACTTTTCAAAATTCCTTTCCTGATATCCCTATCCAAATACTCCTTCTCATCCTTATCTATTCCCTTCCTGTATTCTAACACACCCACATCTGCCATTCTAATGGTTTTTTTGCTGTCTGTATCCTCATGAGAATGCAAGTTCCAAATGGGGCAAGCCACATAATTATGTAGCCCATTGAAAAATAAAAATGTGAGTCTCCTTGCTTAATAAATGGTATTACCATAAAGCTTTCTCCTTCTGTGCTCCCTCTCTCTCCCTCACTCAATTTGTCATGGAGTTGCTGTTTGCTGTCTTATGAGATTTTAAGTAATGAAGCATTTTAATTTTATTATTTACATTTTTATTTATGTGTGAGAGTTTACATGAAAATGTGGGTGCATTTTACTTATGCAAAACATCACAGAAATTACATAGTTCATACATATTGTTCTAACCAAAACAGGGGAAACACTACACAAACATAACTTCACTCTTTTGATTCTACTTCTTGATGTTTTCTCATTCCACTAATACTCTCTACCTTTGGCTTACTGATGAGCAAGGAAGGACTGAAAGGAAAAGGAGCTCTGGGTTATGCTATTATTCCCTTATCTTCTGTTTCATGATTTTCTGCATAAGTGATTGGAAGTTTCCATACATTGCTTATTTTGTACTTGCGTTGAGTCCCGTTAAATTTCCATACATCAATCAGAATTCAGAAGACATAGGGCATCACATATGCCATATGTACATGGTACAAAAAAAAAACAGTGGTAGACATGCATATTGCATGTTCCTCTTATGCTTATGCTCCATTGTCACTTCTGCTTTCACATACAAAACACTAGTTCAAAGATAAAAATGTTAATAGAGCATAAATAGAGCATTAAACCAAGAGGAGAGTTCTTCTGAACATGAGGCATAGGTCACACGGCCATGAAGGCAAACTGTCTTCATTAGCTCAGAAACTCTCAGACTGGTTTATTTCTGCCCTCCTGATGGGGCAAACAATACCTGAGCATGTAGAAAATGAAGACAGATTTTTGAACAAATATATAAATATGTGAGAGTTATATAACTCATGATTTCTTAGCAAAATACCTGACACCTACTGAGTTATCTATTGATAAAGCATTTTATTACTATTATCACTTTTATCATTATTACATATTAGAGAATTTACAAGTTTTGGATTTACTACTGGAAAACTGACAGTATTTTAACAAAATTTATTTTTGTATATTTAACGTAATTATAGGATTACTTGAAGTGGATCAAATGAGAGAAAATTCAAAAGAATTGAGTTGACTTCTTAGTTTGTCTGATAGAAACGTAGGTAAACTAGCAGATTAAATATTATAGTCAAAATACTATCTTGGAGTTACACATAGGTATTTCTGTTAACTATATGTATATTGAACCCAACTATCATAAGTACTTTTTATAATTTATATATATATTTTCTTTCTGAAAAACCACCACACTTCAATTTTATTATGTCTTTCCAGACTTGGAGTAAGCAGTGATAGCTTATTGACAGGCTCATTTTTCAACTCTGTCCCCAAATGGCTTAGAAGAGATACCTCTAACCTTCTTCATTAATAGAAATTTCCAGGGCTCAAAGTACATGTGCAGTTATTGTTAGCATTGGATGGGAAGCAATTATATCAACAACTTCAACTTTGTAATAGTTCAAGAACTTAACATTTTTATAAGCCATAGTTACAAGAGGTTGATTTAAACATCTCTATCTCTCTAGTCGGATTATTTTTTTTAGAATAATGTCATATTAAGCTAAATATAAATAATCAATTTATAAATATTTGCAGATAAGTATAAGTAAGTAAAAATAATTGGAATGAGAAGGAATTAAGCAGGTATAAGAATTTTACTTCGTTCACATAGTCTTTTAAAAGAGGTAAATAAGGTTTCAATGAGACACATCAAGACAATATATATTTAAAAAGTGAATGGCTGTTAGCCTCAGATGTATCCACTACAGCACAGGACAAAAGTTTTAAAAAGTAAATGAAAAAGAAAACAACTAATCACAGATGTAAATACCATATATATGCACATATATATATTCTTTTTTCTCACATGCCATTCTGCATACAAGCATCTTAAAAATGATGTGGCAGTTTCATAGAGTTGAAGACTGTAAGGAAAATTAGTGTGAAAATGTATTCAATGGAAAACTATGCATCATATACAGCAGACCTTTAGAATTACCTGATTCTTTAACTGTGAGTGCTATTTTTCAGTTCTGCTAATCGTAGATAAATGATAACTTGACAAAATCGTTCTTGTCTATAAACATACAAATTAATTCTGTGTTGAGTGACAATCTTGACTCCCTACATTTGTTTCAATACATCTGATCTACAAATGTTCTATTTGTCAGGATTTCGTTTTAACTTGTAACACTTGCCAATTTCCTCATTCATGAGTTAAAATCTTTAATACATCCTAATTTTTACATCTGTAAGAGAGTCATACTTTTAACTTTTTAAGTAACATCTTAATGAGGCTCATGTTTCTTTTATCATTTTATTCTACTATGTACAACATGTATCTTCCAATTCATAATCTAAGATTTCTGTTCCAGCCTCTACTATTCTATTCACATTCCATCCAGAAGGACCAAGGGAAAGCTAAGAAAAGGTCATGCCCCTTTGATTTTTGAAGGTCACAAATTTTATGCCCACTCTCTTCTCACTAGCCAGAAGTAAGTTAAATAGCATCTTTTGGCAGAAGAAACTGGAATAAGTCGTCTTTATCCAGCCAACCACCTGACCAGCATTGAATTTTGAATTCTATTAGGAAAAAAAAAAAAAAGGAAGCAACAGGTATTGGTGAATAATTGGCAATCTTTACAAGTAGCTATATGAGGTGATTAAATGAGCCTTAACCTCTCCATCAGCTTGATGAATCTTTAAAGAGTTTTCATCCTAACTCTTGGTCCCTGACCTCCCTTTTCTAAGAGCACATATTTAGAAAACTTGTACATGGCCTCTCCGCCTATTTGAGATGAGTATCTTATCTAAAAGCCTCTTGCCAGTTTTACAACAAGGAATGTCTCTAAGACCTGGGAGCTGTCCCTTTGAAATTAAGTATCTGTGGGAGAATAGGAACCTTATTTTGATGAGCACCAATTAGCAAATACATATGGCATGAGCACAGAGAAAATATACGCAAACTCAGAAATAACTCATGTGCTCTCCACATCCTGTTGATCAACTTTTCCCCACTAAAGTCCTCTAGTACTTTCCCACTAGCTCACCTTAGTGCTTAAAAAATCTACCTGCCTTTTGGTCAGCAGAGCTGAGCTCACAGTGTGGTCTGATTTCTCTTTCCTATTGAAATAACATTACATAAAAATCTTGTTTGCCTGTTTAACGTCATCCCATGCAATTTTTCCTTTGTCAGGGGATTTGGAGGAAGCAGGCATAACAATGTGCTAAACTTATTTGGGATGACATCTTCATAGAGAAAAAAGACTGATTTGCGTTCAAAGATTAGTAAGATGTTGGATAAATGGAGAATTACAGAGCGATTCACATACCCAATAAAAGAAATAGTGAGTAATCTAGTTCCAAAAGTTTATTCTAACATAACGACTGAATCACATAAGGGTCATAAAGTAAAATGCAGGCAAAGTAATGCATGAAGTAGCCCAGGGTAAATCGAATGACATAATATGGACTGTAAACTAGACAGCTCATGCCCTTTCTGAGAACATAGCCTTTTCCAGACTCATATAGTTGCTGTCATGTTGTCAAATTTTTTAGTTTTTCAAAATAAACTGGAATATGGATTTATATTTTAATTTTTAATTTTATCCATATGTAACTAATTCAAAGTTAGAAAAATAAGTGAGGTTATAAACAACTGCTAGGCTACACAAAGTTTGCTTTATTTTGTATCTTCTTTTAGTTATAATCACTGAAGCATTAAGTATTAAAAGGAAAAGTGCGTTTAATTGGGAAGTCCGTTACTTCCTAATTTTGTCATCTTGGGCCATTGGATTAGTTTTTCTGGGCCTCAGTTTCTTTCCCTGAAATCTGGATAACTATTACATAGGGTTGGTGTATTCATATTGAGACAATGTTAATAAAGGTATTTGGAAAGTAATGTGTTATAAATACAAATTATGTGTTACAAGAGCATTTATAACATAGAAATTAAGCATGTAGACATGTAAGCATGTAGGCAGATATTTGTCAAGTAGCTTTCAAAAGCCATGTAACACCCTATCTGCAAAATGAATATGAAAATACTATCCATTTCACACTGCTGTGCTGAGGATGAAACAAGATAACTCATATTAAAGTTTTTTTAGTGTGGTTTGTAGTAACTGCACAACGTCTGTGACTGTCAGTAGGAAGAGAAGCAGGACATAGCATAGCATAAAACACGAGTTTTCTCAGTCAACTGGAATAATCACTGTTATTTCCAAATAATCACACTTTCTTAGAAATAGTTACACTTAGGGAAAAATAATTTAAAAAAAAAGAAATTGTACAGCAAAGGTTGTCAATTATTCTGCGGAATATTAATGCTCATTTTATGCTGATGCTGCTTTAATGTTAATTAGGAATCCAGCGTCTTCCTTTGTGCCCATAATGAATATTCCTTCTCATGCTCTACTTGTCTATCCCTGACAATTACTAAATTAATTACTTCAAATCTGAGCTCACACCAGTTTTAACCCTTCTTGTTCATGCCAAATGTGCAATTTAAATTTGATACTCCAAGTGTTTTCAATATTGGTTTAAGTACATAAATAAAATATCTATAAAATATCATTAAGTGTCTATTCAACAAAACTATAAAACAGACACAGGAAGATTTGAAAATGCAGATCCTACAAGAAACAAAAATTGATCAAAAGATGTCAATTTAATTTGCTTGATATTGGTATTTCTTGACCTTTGTATTCATATAACACTCAAAAGCTTGAAATAAAAAAAATAACTCCAAAGAATATGAAATCCATTATTTATTTGGCTGAAAACTAGTAAGAATCCATTAAATTAATATGAAGACGTAAATTTAATATAGAAGGAACTTTTATCTTGGGTGTCACCTGAATGTGTGTATGTCTGTTTTTGTGTGTGCGTGAACAAATAAGTGGTTATTAAAGCAAAATATCAGAAATTTTATTGGCTGATACTAAAATCACCTGGAAATGTTTAATAATCTTCTCCATTAGTCTGCTAGGGCTTCCATAACAAAGTACTATATATTGAGTGGCTTAAACAATGGAAATTTATTTCTCATAATTTTTGAAGATGGGAAGTACAAAATGAAGGTTCTGGCAGAGGTGGTTTCTAGTATGGCCTCTTTCTTTTGCTTGCAGATGACTGCCTTCTCACTGTATCCTCACATGGCCTTTCCTCTGTGTGCACACAATCCTGGGGTCACTTCCTGTTTGTATAAGAACACCAGTCCTACTGGATTAGAATCCATCTGTATGTCCTCATTTCACCTTAGTTACCCCCTTAAAGGCCCTATCTCCAACTATAGTCACAATGAGGATTAGGGCTTCAACATAGGAGTTTTCAGTGGGTACAATTCAGTCCATAATACCTTTTAAAAAAAAATCAACATCTTTTCCAAAATGGTTTAGTTAATATATTGAATTGAGACTTCCCAATCAACTATTTTGTCCTAGCCCAAAAATACTGTGTGTGTACATATATAACACACAGTTACATATTATAAAATATAAATACAATAAATAATAAAAATAATAATATAAAATACATACTGTATTCCCTTGTTGGCTCAGTGATGTCAGTTATGCTTTGTAGAAAATAGTTCTCTTATTTTATGTTTTGGTATTGGTTTAGACTAGGACAGATAAGATATCTCACTTGGTGAATAATACATTTTTGTTTTTGATTTGCATTACTTTGAGAACACAATCACATTCATTAACAACTTGGCACCATAGAAGGCTCTTGCATGGTCATAATAATAAGGAAAAATCTTGGAAAATGTTATTTATATAAAAGGTATACTTCATACAATAAAATATTATTCAGCCTTAAAAATAAATGAAATTTTTCTGTATACTAGGTCCTTTTATGCATACCAGGACCTTGAAGGCACTATGCAAATTGAAATAAACAGAAAAGGACAAATGTCATGTAATTCCATTTATATGAAGTACCTAGAGTACTCAAACTCATAGAGACAGAAAAATAGAATGGTGGTTTATAGGGGTTGGGGGAAGAGGGAAATGGGGAATTATTGTTTAATGGGTACAGAGTTTTAGTTTGGGAAAAAGAAAATTTATGGAGATGTGTGATGGTGATAAATAAACGATGTTAATGTGGTTAATGTCACTGAATTTACACTTTAAAATGCTTCAAATGATAAGATTTATGTTGTGCATATTTTACCAAAATATAAAGATTCTCAAAGAAAATAGATATTACACCATTCTTTTAAAATAATTTTGTCAGTGTTAGTGGAAAGAAGACATACACCTTGAAATGAGGTCATTAAGTTAAACATGAGAATGAACAAAAGTACAACTAACCAATCTTTTTTGTTGTTGTTGTTTTCATTTTTCTTCAAAGTTTTTTACTTTAGTTTTAATTACTTTTATTTTGAACAGCTTATGTTTTAAATGTCAGTTCTTCATTCTTCATTATTGATCAAGGTGAGCTACTTCATAATATCCAAACTACTCCTTGTGTGTGTGCATGTATAAGTTTGTGTGTATTATACAAATATACATACAAATGAAGCCCATTTTAGATGAAAAAATCAGTTTTATTCTATTAGCTACAGTTGATTAAAGGAAATATATTCAAATAAAATGTGTATGGAAATTTAATATAATATTAACAAAGACTCTAATAGTTTCCATTTCTTAATTGGTTGGATAAGAACACAGGCCTATAAAAAATCATAGAGCCATTATCCTAAAACAACAAAACCTTTTAAAGTACTGTCTCATGTTTTACATCTCCCCAAACAATAGCATCTTTATTATGTATCATGAGGAAACTGAAAAGTTAAATAATAGAATAATGTGCTCAGCTTTAGAGGATCATCCTGAGATCTCCTGGGGAAATGTGCCCTTGTAATAGACAACCTCCCTTTCACATGCAGACAGGTCATCGATTTCCTAAAATTGACTAGATTAAAGAAACATGTTCTCTCATAATGATGAACAATGCTTTTATATTTGACTACTAAAATATCATCAAGAAAAACTCAATTGAAGATATTTATTATTAATTTTCTCACAGTAATGAAGTAGTAAAATGGACAAAATACTAATGATAATCTATCTGGATTTGAGGAAAGATTTGTTCTCTTACACAAAGCTGATTGATTTGCAAGGACAGCATGAGGGTAGAAGGAGCGATCTATTGAAATGAATGAGACATAGTCTCAAGTGTGGAGATAGACATTGTCAATAAAAGGATTAAAAAATAGTCAATCAAAAAATCCCTCTACCCAAAAAATACAACCTGACAGATTAGATAGCAGAGGATACTCAGTTACACACAGCTTTGGGTAGGATCACCTTTGCTAAGGTTTGACTGAGAGAAACATCTTTCACCAAAGAAAAATAAAAATGTAATGAATAGATTAAATTAAAACAATGTCAACATATCTATGCTTTTTAATTTTAATCATTACTTTCCCAATTGTTTCTTTAAGTAAGGAATGAGTTAGATGAAATTTACATTTTAAATGAATCTTGATATACTACACAATGCTTTAAAACTTGTGATGGTTAATTTTATGTATCAACTAGACTGGGCCACAGGATGCCAAGATATCTTTTTAATATTATTTCTGGATATGTCTGTGAGAGTGTTTCCTGAAAAGATTAGCATTTGAATTAATGGAATGAGTAAAGCAGATGTCCAATATTGGTAGGCCTCATCCAACAAATCGAAGGCCCAAATAGACAAAAATACAGAAAAAGTTTGAATTCTTTTTGCCTGAACGCTGAGACATAGTTCTTCCCCACTGGACTATGATCTAGATCATCAGCACTTCTGATTCTCAGGCTTGGTGTGGAATGGAATTTATGCCACTGGCTTTCCTGGGTCTCCAGCTTGCAGCTATTGAGACTTCTTAGCTTCCGTAATTGCATGAGACAATTCCTTGCAGCAAATCTCACTCCACATTTACAGAGTTCTGTTTCTCTAGAAACTTAACTAATACTAAACTGGAATAATCAGAAAGCCCACTTTAAAATGGCAAAAACATTGATAAAATTTATTTTCTTCCCTTAAAGTCTCAAACATAGCATATCTCCCCAGATAATAATTTGATAAGCAATTCAGTAATATTATCAAAGACCAAGATTATTTTCATCTTCCTATTCCAACATTCTTATCATCAGTCCATTCTTCCTGAGGCTTTATAAATAAGAAATTAGTAGGCTGAAATTTATAAGTTTCCTCATGGTTGCCCATGTCTGTCTTTTTCTGGGGGATAAGAGACAGGCACAAACAACAGATACACTAATGATCGAGAAAACACAAACTTTTCTGTGTTTTCTATTAGGAATGTGAAAATGCCTCCAAATGCCTAATACATTTTAATTTATACCTCCTTGGATATAACTAGATTATGTGTCCATTTTTACATTAGACACTGGCAAGAAAAAGATTAATTTCACTGGCTACAGATTAGCATCTGGGATCACAGGAATTTTGTGAGGTCTACCACCATGACCCCAGAGGAGGCATTTTATAGACAAACAAAATTTCAGCTATTTTCAAAATATTTTATTACTTAAATTTTATTTTACTTATTTTTTATAGAAAGAGTCTTGCTATGTTGCCAGGCTGAATTTGAACTCCTTGGCTTAAGCAGGAACTTCAGCCTCTCAAGTAGCTGGTACTATAGGTACACATTACTGTCCCTGGCTCAAAATGTTTTATAGCAAACTTCAGACTGCATTATATGTTGTTAGAGATATAACAAGTATACAATGATCAAGTTGGTGACAAGTTTTAAATTTTAGAGTAAAAGCTTAAGGCAGTTAAAAGTATTTAAGCAATTCTGAATTGCATATATAAAAATTGATTATATATATGTGCAATTATATGAAATACTTATTCACCTGAATCACTTATCTATTCTTTCTTTTTTCCAAGTTTTAATCAGCATTTACTTGTGTGATAGCCACTGTGCTGACCTGCTAAGCAATCCTTAACCTGCTGATTTTTCTTTATACTTCTATACTCTTGCTTAGTTTTTTTCCTATGGCACTTTAATTCTTTGTGCATTTCCTATTTGTAGAATCATTTCTATAAGATTTTTTAAAATCTATACCCATATTAATAAAGCACTACATTTTAAAACTAGGTTCTTTTTCAAAGATATTCTCTATGTATACCAAGGAAAAGGTATTTCAAAATGGAGATACACAGAAATTCAGAAAACGTAGACTCAATATTATGGTGTTTCCTTTAATTATTTTTACTTAGATATACTATTGCTTCTGGGGAAATAAATTACATCATTTCTGTTATCTGCAGATTTAGCTATTATCAATGATTACCAAGAGAAAGTGTCCTTTTCTCCAATAACTCAGTCTCCTATATTTCTATAGAGTATCTCCAGATTTTTCATGGTTTTCTGAAAATAAAGCTATTGGTACCTGATATAGCATACAATATATTCATTATACACTTTGTGTGCCTTTATTAATTAATCTATTTATATTTACTTCACGGGAGAAAGGTACAGATATCCCTATAAACATAGAAAATCTGGGATTAGCACTAAAAGTCTCAGACATTTAGATGTATGTTTCTGGGCCTGATATTTCAGTGATTATTGTCAAGCCAGTAAAGCTGCTATTCAATCTTGTTGTGTCCTTATTTAATGCAAAGCTGATGTAGGAAGAACAACTATTATATTTTAAAGCCATCTATTAGGTAAAGGATCTATGAATCTCACTGAGATCTGTCAAAATTGAGAAGCTAATAATCCTATAGACAGCCTAGAAAGTACAGTGTATATGAACCCAGGGTGAAAAGTTTATCTTTATTACCCCTTTTAATGTATCACTCTATTTTGTTGAATTGCGCAAGTTAGATAACCCTGTGGCCACATGATGTATGTTTGGGATAAAGAAAAATAAGTAGAACTTGTAAGACTATTTATTGCTGTTGATGAAGCTAAACTTTCCAAAAAGACATCACTTATTTTAGTGTAAACAGAAAATAAGTAAGAATCAAAATATCTGAGTTTTAAGAACTCTCTTCTTCTTACTAGCTTTGTGATTGTATACACATTTATCAGGTATTAATTGGTTGAAAGAAATGGAAGCCATGAGGGTAACCTCAGGTTAAAAAAGTGAAAATTAGTTATTTGAATAAACCAAATAGAATCAAGTCTTCTGAACTATTGAAATTTTTCTTCCTCCTAAGATCTAAGCCCCATTACTCCAATTTCTTTCTCAGGCTTTGTGGGAAGTCCAATGCTAGGGTCACTCTCGGAAGACATAAGATCCTCTGCAAAAGTTTGTTTATAGGCCTCGTATTCTTGATTGTCAAACACATTATGCTGGATAATTTTACATAAATAAGAAAAAGGTAGCAATTTTATTGATATTCCCAGCAGTATGGTCTTTTGGAACTTGTTTGTAATGAAGCAACATAGACCTTCTTGCCTCTGAAGTATTTTAATTTCACATATTCATGCTGATTACATCACTGCCTCCTGTGAACATTGGTTTTCACTGTTACACGAACTCCTTCAGAAGCTGTTACTGGGCCTCATTAATGATGGTCACAAATGCAAGTCTTCTACAGAGTATGTATAAATGTGAAAAATGATATGTTAAATTTACTGTTTGAAATTTTAAAGTGCAAAAATACAATAATGCATCTTCCAACCATGTTCCTGTTGAAATGTTTAGATGAGTCTTATATGTTTTGGAGGTTTAAGCTCTTACCCCAATATTTTGTTGCTTGGGGGAAGTATCTTGGTCTAGTATAGACAACGATTGTTTGCATTTAAACTCATGGTTAATCTGTAGAATAAACACAATAATAATTTTTATTAAGTATTTAGCAGATTTATTACTTTTCAAAAACTACTTCTAATTTAAGTATTATGAGATAATTTATGAGAAAGGCATTTTATTTTTTAGTAATAAAATAAGACAGAGAAGTTTAAAGAAGAAAATCAATGTCATTGAAATGAAATAACTTTAATGAATCTGATAATAATTTACCTGAAAATAATTTGAGGGTAAAATGTATGATGCTGAAATTAAAAACAGTCTCACACTCCTATATAAAATACCAGATGTCAATATTTGTGATTAAGAATTTAGCATATTCATCAAATTTGAAATGCTGAATTTTAAGATGTATCTTCTTTTTACTAGCTTTGTGATTGTGGTATGCACATTTGTCAAGTATTAATTGGTTGGAAGAAATGGAAACCATGAGGGAAAGGTAAGAGTAATATGTGACAGTGCTATGGACTGAATTGTTTACTCCCCAATCTATGTAGAATCTCTAAATTCTGATGTAAATTAAATGGTAGAGGTAGCTAAAGGAGGTAATTAAGGTTAACCAAGGTCATAAGGGTGGGGCCCTAAAACAATAAGACAGGTGTCCACGTAAGAGTAAATGACACAGGAGTCTGAACACACAGAGGAAAGACCACCAGAAGACACACAGTGAGAAAATAGTAGTCTAAAACCCAGGAAATGATAACCTTACCAGAAAACAAAACTGCTGGCACCTTATTTTGGACTTTTAGCCTCCAAACCTGAGAGAAAATAAATTTCTATTGTTTAAGCCTCCCAATATGTGATATTCTGTTATAGCAGCCTAAGTAGACTAATACAGACAATAAACCAACCTTGTAACATATCATGTCTTTTGACATTTTTATTAAAGGTTTTTAAACACCCAATGAAAATAAATTTTAGTTTCAAATTTTAGTAAAATAGTTCATATTGTTAGCTTTTAATAATGAGTTTTATGCTCATAATAATTATGTACTATATCTTACAAATAAGTACAATATAAATTAAAATAATATTCTTATAATATTTTTAATATTCTATCAAGCCAGGTACAATCATGTTTTCTCCAACTTTATATTATTGTTTTATAGTAATAAATTTGAAATCATCAGAGAAAGTCCAGAGAAGGTAAGTGATTTGCCAAAGAGCAGAGTTACGTTCTACCAAACATGAGATTATAACCAGTCTACTGTAACAAGTTAGTATTGCTTTCTGATGCTTCTTACTTTCCTTTTATATACAATGTATTTTATGAAACAAATAAGAAACTGTGGTATCAAAAAATGAGCAAAAATGACAGCTTCTAGGAGGCTTTATAGTAAATAACCCCCATATATACTATTGGGACTATCAATGCTACTAACATTTTTATATTACAAGCTTTTGTATTATAGCATGCCATTTATCCACTTTGTTACTTCAAACTATAGATTTTCTTTGTCAAATGATCAACTGGGTAAAATACCAGTAATTCTAGGAGATAAAATGGACAAACCCAGAAATTTTAGTGGCTTAATGCATCAACAATATATTTCTGATTAAACTACTGTCAGTTGGAGATAAGGCAGCCCTCCTCTAGCATTTGAATCATGTGGTCTCCAAGATTAACATGTCACACAAAAAAATAGATAGGACAGAGAAACAATGGTCCTTACTGTGGGCCACACATCATTTTTGCTCTCAAGTTGTTTGACAAGAACTAGTCAAATGGCTCCAATGCAACTATATGAGTACCTGTTTATTATGGTAAGGAGGCTGCTATGGACAGAACTGTGCTCTTTCCAAAGTCACATGTTGAAGCCCTAACTCTCAATGTGACCGCATTTGGAGATAGAACCTTAAAAACAAGCTAGTTAATTATGGTTAAATGAGGTTATAAGGGTAGGACCCTGTATCATTATAAGAGACACCAGAGAGCTCACTCTCAACCCAAGTGAACAAAGAAGACAAATGAGTCCATAGTCAAATGGAGATTACTTTCAAGCAAAGAGAAGAGGTTCCAAATGAACCTCACTTGCTGCGGTCTTGGTTTCAGACTTCCCACACTGCTAAACTGTGAGAAATATATTTCTGTTGCTTAAGCAACCCAATCTGTGGTATTTATTTATGGCAGCCAGAACAGAGAAAGACAGGGAAATAAATAAATACTTGGTAATTTGGCCTTTTTTTTGTTTTGTAATTATTGTTATTGTTATTATTTTAGTTTACAGTGTTCTCTATATTAAAAATCATATATAAAGCAGATCATATTGGGTGATTAGAAGTTTTCTCTGTCTAAAGTTAAGTTTATCATAGATAAGTACACTTAGTATTTAGAGAAATTTTGCAACATTTAGCTGTGGCTTTGGGTCAGGAGATCATAGTTTACTGGTTAAAAGCATGGATTCTGCAATCAATTCATCTATATTTGAATTCTATTTCTAGCAACTTCTAGGTAAATCCCTTTGGAAAATCACGTTACTTCTTGGTGCATCAGTTTTCTCATCTGTAACATATGTATGCGAATTCAAATATGCCATAGGGTTATTACACAAGTTAAATGCGTTAGTGTTTGAAAAGGATATAGAGCAATGTCTGGCACAAAATAAGTGCTATCTGCTAGTTCCTAAGTAAAAATAAATAAGTAATTGGCTTGTATAAGGAAATGAGTCATGCAAACTATAGATATTCTGAAAGTACAAAAGCAGCTTGGTTTTTGATGTCAGAGGCCAATTAACTCAATTTTCAATTTTATTCTTGAATATTTATGACACCTTAGAGAACAGTGAAGTCTCATGATGTATTCTACATGAGAAGGTATTTGACAGCCAAATATATCTGAGAAATTCTGCATATAAAAGCTGTTTACGAAGAAGTCATTCAGAAGAGAAACTTTAAATTTGTTCAGCCAAGAGCTTTTCAAACTTATTTGCACATGGATCCATTTTGTAACACATTTGAACATATGAGGAAACCTAATGTTTTTTGGAACACACTCTGAGAAATGCTGTCATAGAAAAATCCTAACATGTATTAAGAAACAATATAAAATTTGACTCACTTAAATGGAATATCATGAAGTAAATAGAAAATTACCAGGATCTGAAGCTAGGGTATCCACTGTGATTAGAGTACATGAAAAAGCATCAGGAAGACTAAATTGTTTGAAGGAATCTCATTCTGTAGCTTATAACTTAAGCACATGTTCAAAAATTCATTTAAACATAAAGATGACTTAATATTGAGTTGCAAAGATGGGTTGCTGTATTTGAGACACTTCTGCCTAAAGTGAGTATTGGACTAGAAATGGAGCTGAGGTAATACATCAAAGCTTCAGGTAATCACCCATTAGAAGAGTGATCAACAAACTCCTTTAAAGGTTCAGATAGTAAGTACTTACAAGCTTTGTGTTATATGGTTTTCATCTTAACTACCTGACATTGCCAAATAGAACTATCTATGATTACTAGAGTTTGAATTCCATAAAGTGCTATTCCTTCTCTGATTTTTTCAAACAATTAAAAATATAAAAACAATCCTTAGCTCACAGAGTGTCCAAAAACAGATAGTAGGCAGGATTTAGCCTGTAGTTTGGTGAGCCCTCTTTTAAAAAGAAAAAGTTCAAATAATTGGGTAGTATATGTGTGGAGGGGAGAAGTGGAGATGATTAATGGGTACAAAAATATAGTTAGCTAGAATGAATCAGATCCAGTATTTGATAGCACGACAGAGTGATTACAGTTAGCAATAATTTATATCATTCTAAAATAAAATAGCATAATTGGAATGTTCATAATAAAAAGAAATGAAAATGCTTGAGGTGATACATACCTCATGTACCCTTGTGTGATTGTTACTTATTATATGGGTATATCAAAATATTTCATGTATCCTATATATATATACACACATATACATTATCTCATGTATCCAATATATACACATATATGTATATGTATCCCACATATATGTATATGTATATGTATGGGATATGTGAGATACATTGATATAGACATATATTAAACACAACACAATAAAGGTCATACATTACATATATGTGTGTGTGTGTATATATACATACACACATATTTAAAGACTTGTATATATATTTATATATCTATACATGACATATATATTTACATATATGTATATATTCACATGTATATTCATGTATATATATATATACATGTGTATATATATGTGTGTGTGTATGTGTGTGTGTGTGTATATATATATATACACACACACACCCACTATGTAAACATAAAAATTAAAATTTTTAAATAAGAAAAACTTGGGTTATGAGAACACCTATTAAGTCTAATATCAGAAGCCAATTTTAATATTAGGCTATTCTTTGGAGTGGACATAGTAATTGGTTTAAGGTTAGATTTTTGACATATTGGCTTCAGAGCATAAGCATCAGATACAATTCAATCATTTTTTTAAAGAGGACATAACCCTGTATTTGAAGACTGTATTGATACACAAGTGGATAATGATTAAATTAAATGAAGTTCTGAGGAGAATGGAGTAAATGAGACATAATTTGGAAAGTACATAATAGTACCTGTATATGTGAAGTTCAGAGTACAGTGGTATAAATTGGAAGAAACTTATCCCCTAAGAAGATTTGTTTATGATATGAAAAGTGCTCATCTTAATGGGCTTAATTGAAGAGTTTAATAAATTTAGATATTGTAGAAGTAATTAAAAAGTGATTGACAACGATCATAATATGTTGAGGCAGTAAAGATCTAGAAGTAGATAATTCTATTGATATCTTGGGAGGTTGTAAGTACTTATGATAGTGGTTATTGTCAGCTCAAAATGAACCATCTGGATGCAATGTGAACTATTCAGTCAGTTATGCCAAAGTTTTCATGTTCAGGCCAAACATCTGAAAGATTCCATGGAATGCTCATTTTTTATTTGAATTTGTAGTAATAATAAGTTATATACTACAATGAAGGCCCTATTATACAAATAAAAATGAGTCAGATTTTCTGAGTTGCCTTTTGTGACATACACAATCAATTTCATCCTAAAAGTAGTAGTTTATGTTTTTAAAAATAGAGTGAAGAATATAATAGAAGTAGAAACATTGAAAGCATACACTGATTGACTTGTGTTTTTGCAGTCTCCTGTTCTGGTTCTCCAACTCACAACCCAAATCTAGCCAGGCAAAGGATGACAGTAAAAACTGAGCCATCAAATAGCTCTCTCAGTGCTACCCAGAACATGAGGCAGGGGAATAATTAGTCAACTATCTGATTACCAAATAGAGCTTATTCTCTCAATATATTCACTTGTAGCATGGCTTACACATGGATTATTCTCATATATCATTATGTAGTATTTTATAGGCTTTTAAAAAGCCAATTGATAGATGAAGGAACTTAAAGAAATTGAGCAACATGAAGTTACAGAGCTAGTAAATGTCTAGCTCTGTACTCAAATAGGGTTTCTGACCCTTACTTAAAATTTTATTTTATAAAATTAATAAAAGAAGGAAATTCATAAACTTAACAAATACATGAGATTCAACAATAAGCTACTTAAGACTCAATGGGTAAAATGAAGACATTAAAAGAGAAGTTTAAAATTTTTCTTGAGACAAATAAAAATAGAAACATATCATATATATATCAATGGGATAGAGCAAAAGAAGTTCTAAGAGGATAATTTGCAGCAATAAATGCCTACATTATCCATGAAGAAAGATCTCAAATAAACAACCTAACTTAGCACCTTAAGGAACCTAAACACAAAATGAATAGAAGGAAGGAAATAATAAAATTCAGAACAAAATATATTAAATAGAGGCTAAACAAATACAGAAGATCAAAATAAAAAAAAAGATGATTTTTTGAAAAGACAATGTTGACAAACCTTTAGCAAAACTAGCTAAAAAAGAAATATTTAAATACATAAAATTAGAGATAAAAAGAAACATTAAAACTGATACCACAGAAATACAAATGAACATAAGATACTATTGTGAACAATTGTATGTCAACCAACTGGGTAACCTGGAAGAAACAGATAAACTCCTGAACACATGAAACCTAACAAAACTGAATCAAGAAGAAATAGAAAATCTGAACAGGTCAATAATGAGTAACAAGATTGAATCAGTCATAAAAATCCTCCCATCAAAGAAAAACCTAGTACATAATGTCTTTACTGTTGAATTCTATCAAATATTAAAAGGAGAACTATGGCAACTCTACTGAAACTATTCTTAAAAATTGAAGATAATGAAATGCTTCCAAATTCAATCTATAAGGTCAGCATTACTCTCATATCAAAACCAGATAATGACACAACATAGAAAGAAAAGAACAGATAAATTCCCCTGATTAACATAAATGCAAAAATCCTCAGCAAAATACTGGAAAACCATTTTCACAGAACATTAAAAAGATCATTCACCATGATCAAATGGGTTTCATACTGAGGATGCAAGAATGGTTGAACATAAACAAATCTGTAAACTTGATACATCACGTAAGAGAAGTGCAAAAACTGTATGATAATAGCAGTAGACACAGAAAAAGCACTAGACAAAATTTAACTTTTTAATTTCATAATATAACTCTCAAGTTGGATTTAGGAGGAATGTACCTCACCACAATAAAGGACATACATGACAAATGCACAGCTGATATCATATTAAATAAAGAAATGTTGAAAGCTGTTTCTTTAATACTTGGAATGAAACAAATATGTTCACTTTTCACACTTAATATTCAACATAGTGCTGGAAATCTTAGCCAAAGCAATTAGGCAAAAGAAATAAATAAAAGGCATCCAAAATTGGAAGGAAAGAAAAATTGTCCCTGTTTGCAGATGACATGACCTTATAAAAGAAAATCCTAAATACTTTACTAAAAACAGTTAGAACTAACAAATGAATTCAGTAAAGTTGCAGGATCCAAAATTAACACACAATAAAATCAGTAGCACTTCTATACCATAACAGCAAACTATCTGAAAAATAAATCAGGAAAATAATCCTATTTAAAATATCCAATAAAGTATATTTAGAAATAAATTTAAGAAAGGAAGTAAAAAAAAAATCTCTACACTCAAAACTATAAAACATTGATGAAATAAGTTAAAGACACAATAAATGGAAATATATTTTATGCTTATTGATTGGAAGAATTAAAATTATTAAAATGTTTAAAGTTATCTAGATATTAAAGCAATTCTTTTAGAATTCCAATGGCATTTTTTCACAGAAATATGAAAAACAATTCTTCGTATGGAACCATAAAAGACCCCAAATAGCCAAAGAAATCTTGAGTGAAAAGAACAAAACTGGAAGCATCACATCACCTCACCTTGAAATATGTTAAAGATCTACAGTAACTAAATCAGGATGGTACTGGTATAAAAATAAACACATATACTAATGCAAGAGTATAAAGAACACAGAAGCACTAAGAGACAACTAATTGCTGACAAAGGTGTCAAGAATTCATGGAGAAAAGACAATTTCTTCAATAAATGGTGCCGGGAAACTGTATATTTATATACAAAAAAAAAAAAACAAAGCTAGACGAAATTGAACACCAAATTGATTAAAGACTTAAATGTAAAACCTCAAATAATACAACCACTGGGAGAAAACACAGGAGAAACCCTTGATGACATGGATCTGGACAAGATTCTTTTGGATAAGCACCCAAAAGCACAGACAATAGTGAAAATAAACAAATTATATGCAAGCTACAATCTTCTGCACAACAAATGAAACAATCAAGAGTGAAAAGGCAATCACAGAATGGGAGAAAATATTTGCAAACTATGCATATGACAAGGGGCCTATTTCCAGAATATGTAAGAAACTACAACTAAATAGAAAAAAAACTCAAATAATCCAATTAAGAAAAGGGCAAAAGACCTGAATCTACATTTCTCAAAAGAAGACATACAAATGGCTAACAAGTATATGAAAAAATGTTCAACATCACTCATCAAGGAAATGCAAATCAAAACCAAAATTAGATATCACCTTACTCCAATTATAATGGCTATTTTCAAGAGACAAAAACAACAACAAATGCTGGAATTGATGTGGAGAAAGAGGAACTCTTATAAACTGTTGGTGGGATATATAAACTGTTGGTGGGATATAAATTACTATAGCTTTAATGAAAAATAGTAAAAATGTTCTTCAAAAAATTAAAAATAGAATTTATAAGATCCTGCAATCCCACTACGAATTATATATCCAAACAAAATGTGACCAGTATGTCCAAGAGATATCTGCACTCCCATGTTTCTCACAGCACAATTAATAGCCAAGGTATAGAATCAAGCTAAGTGTCAAGCAGTGGATGAATGGATTATAAAATATATATATATATATACACACACACACACACACACACACACACACACACACACACATACACATATGTAATACATATATAATTGTTTTATATGTTATATATATGTCTATATAATTATATATATATACATATATATATAAATTTTGTAATCCATTCATCCACTGCTTGACACTTAGCTTATATATAATATATAAATATAACATACAATATATAAAAATATGAAACATATATATACACATATGTAATAGAATACTACTCGCCCATAAAAAGAAAATAAACTGTCATTTGAGGCCACATAAATAAACCTTGAAGACATTATGTTAATTGAAATAAGTCAGGTACAGAAAGACAAATAATGCATAACCTCACTCCTATGTGTAAAATAAAAAAGCTGATCACATAGAAGTAGAAAGTAGAAAAGTGAATACCAGAGCCTGAGGAGACCAAGAGAAAAGAAGGAAAGGGAGAAATTGGTCAATGATGTACAAAGTTAAAGTTAGATAGAAGGAATAAATTCTAGTGTTCTATTGAAAAGTAGGATGATTATGGTTAACATCATGGTATTGTATATTTCAAAATAGCCAGAAGAGAGGATTTGAATGTTTTCAGCACAAAGAAATGATAAATGGATTGGGTGATGCACATGCTAAATACCCTGATTTGGTTTTTACACAATGTATACATTTATCAAATCATTGCAAGCATTTCATAAATACGTACAATTTCACACTATACTACAAGCCTGCAGCAATCAAAACAGCATGGTACTGGTACCAAAACAGAGAAATAGACCAGTGGAACAGAACAGAGGCCTCAGAGGCAACGTCACACACCTACAACCATCTGATCTTTGACAAACCTGGCAAAATCAAGCAATGGGGAAAGGATTCTCTGTTTAATAAATGGTGTTGGGAAAACTCGCTAGCCATGTGTAGAAAACAGAAACTCGACCCCTTCCTGACACCTTACACTAAAATTAACTCCAGATGGATTAAAGACTTAAACATAAGACCTAACACCATAAAAACCATAGATGAAAACATAGGAAAAACCATTCAAGACATAGGCATAGACAAGGACTTCATGACTAAAACACCAAAAGAATTGGAAACAAAAGACAAAATAGACAAACGAGATCTCATTAAACTCCAGAGCTTCTGTACAGCAAAAGAAGCAATCATTAGAGTGAACTAGCAACCCACAGAATGGGAAAAAATGTTTGCAATCTACGCATCTGACAAAGGGCTAATATCCAGAATCTACAAAGAACTAAAACAGATTTACAAGAAGAAAACAAATGAACCCATTGAAAAGTGGGTGAAGGATATGAACAGTTTTCAAAAGAAGACATATATGAGGCCAACAAACATATGAAAAAGTGCTCATCATCACTGATTATTAGAGAAATGCAAATCAAAACCACATTGAGATACCATCTCACGCCAGTTAGGATGGTGGTCATTAAGAAATCTAGAAACAACAGATGCTGGAGAGGACGTGAAGTAATAGGAACACTTTTACGCTGTTCATGAGAGTGTAAATTACTTCAACCCTTGTGGAAGACAGTGTGGCGATTCCTCAAGGATCTAGAAACAGAAATTCCATTTGACCCAGCAATCCCATTAGTGGGATTGCGGCAGGGGATTGCAGGGGAAGCGGCGCGGACCGGGCGGGGCGCGGTGCCCGGAGCGCAGGGGAGACAAAGGGGATCAGCTCCTCTCCTGGAGCCAAGATGTGGATCCAGGTTCGCACCATCGATGGCTCCAAGACGGGCACTATTGAGGACATGTCTCGCAAAGCCACGATTGAGGAGCTGCGTGAGCAGGTGTGGGCACTGTTCAACGTGCGGCCCGAGTGCCAGCGCCTCTTCTACCGGGGCAAGCAGTTGGAAAATGGATATACCTTAGTTGACTATGATGTTGGACTGGATGATATAATTCAGCTGCTAGTTTGCCCAGACCCTGATCATCTTCCTGGCACATCTACACAGACTGAGGCAAAACCCTGTTCTAATAGTTCACCTAAAGTAAAGAAAGCTCCAGTGGTGGGATCTTCCAGTCAGCCATTTACATCAGCTCGTGCCCGTCTTATTGATCCTGGCTTTGGAATATATAAGATGGAGTTTCACTGTTTGCCATGGAGTGCCATGGCGCAGTCTCAGTTCACTGCAGTCTCCACCTCCCGGATTCAAGTGATTCTCCTGCCTCAGCCTCCCGAGTAGCTGGGATTACAAGTGCACACCACCAAGCCTGGCTAATTCTGTATTTATAGTAGAGACAGTGTTTTGCTGTGTTCCTCAGGCTGGTCTTGAACTTCTGACCTCAGGTGATCCACCCACCTTGGCCTCCCGAAGTGCTGGGATTACAGACAGGCCTGAGCCACTGCCCCCAACCCTAAATGTGGCTATATCTTTGATGTGAATAAATGCAGCTATCAATTGTGGAATTAAAAAAAAAACCAAAGGATTATAAATCATTCTGTTCTAAAGACACATGCACAAGTATGTTCATTGTGGCACTGTTTACAATAGCAAAGACCTGGAACCAACCCAAATGCCCATTATGATAAAGTGGACAAGGAAAATGTGGCACATATATACCATGGAATACTATGCAGCCATAAAAAATGATGAGTTCGTTTCCTTTGTAGGGACATGGATGAACCTGGAAACCATCATTCTCAGCAAACTGACACAAGAAAAGAAAATCAAACACCACATGTTCTCACTCATAGGCGGTTGTTGAACAATGAAAACACATGGACACAGGGAGGGGAGCATCACACACTGAGGTCTGTTGGTGGGGGGATAGGGGAGGGAAAGCAGAGGGTGCAGAGGTTGGGGAGAGATAATATGAGAAGAAATGCCAGATATAAGTGATGGGATGATGGAGGCAGCAAATCACCTTGCCATGTATGTACCTATGCAACAATCCTGTGTGATCTGCTC
>CAUYQU010007507.1:0-17108 GCA_963574635.1 Cheracebus regulus
CCCGATCAAAAGACACAGACTGGCAAATTGGATAGAGTCAAGACCCATCGGTGTGCTGTATTTAGCAGACCCATCTCACATGCAAAGACATGCATATAGTAAATTCAAAATAAAGGGATGAAGGAAGATTTACCAAGCAAACGAAGAGCCAAAAAGAAAAAAAGCCGGGGTTGCAATCCCAGTCTCTGATAACACAGACTTTAAACCAACAAAGATCAAAAGAGACAAAGAAAAGCATTACATAATGGCAAAGGGATCAGTGCAACAAGAAGAGCTTACTATCCTAAAGATAATATGCACCCAATACAGGAGCATGCAGATACATAAAGCAAGTTCTTAATGACATACAAAGAGACTTAGACTCCCACACAATAATAGTGGGAGACTTTAATACTCCACGGTCAATATTAGACAGATCAACAAGACAGAAAATTAACAAGGATATCCAGGACTTGAACTCAGATCTGGACCAAGCAGACCTAATAGACATCTACAGAACTCTCCACCCCAAATCTACAGAATATACATTCTTCTCAGCACCATATCACACTTACTCTAAAACTGACCACATAATTGGAAGTAAATCACTCCTCAGCAAAGGCAAAAGAACAGAAATCATAACAACCAGTCTCTCAGACCACAGTGCAATCAAATTAGAACTCAGGATTAAGAAACTCACTCAAAACTGCACAACTACATGGAAACTGAAACCTGCTCCTGAATGACTACTGGGTAAATAATGAAATGAAGGCAGATGTAAGGATGTTATTCGAAACCAATGAGAATGAAGACACAACATACCAGATGTGTCTTTGGGACACATTTAAAGTGGTTTCTAGAGGGAAATTTATAGCACTAAATGCCCACATGAGAAGCAAGGAAAGATCTAAAATTGACACCCTAATGTCACAATTAAAAGAACTAGAGGAGTGAGATCAAACAAATTTGAAAGCCAGCAGAAGAAAAGAAATAACTAAGATCAAAGAGTCAAATCATGAATGAACTCCCATTCACAATTGCTACAAAGAGAATAAAATACCTTGGAATACAACTAATGAAGGATGTAAAGGATCTCATCAAGGAGAACTACAAACACTGCTCAATGAAATAAGAGAGGACACAAACAGATGGAAAAACATTCCATGCTCATGGTTAGGAAGAATCAATATGCTGAAAATGGCCATATTGCCCAAAGTAATTTATAGATTCAATGTACAGAAGCTCTTCAATTCAATTTATAGACCTTCTTCACCAAACTGGAAAAAGCCATGTTAAACTTCATATGAAACCAAAAAAAAAAAAAAAAAAGCCCACATAGCCAAGACAATCCAAAGCAAAAACAAACAAACATAAAACAAAAACAAAGCTGGAGGTATCATGCTACCCGACTTCAAATGATACTACAAGGCAACAGTAATCAAAACAGCATGTTACTGGTACCAAAACACAGATTTAGACCAATGGAACAGAACAGAGGCCTCAGAAGTAATGCCACACGTCTACAACCATCTTATCTTTGACAAACCTGACAAATATAAGTTAAGGGGAAAGATCCCTGTTTACTAAATGGTGTTGGGAAACTGGCTAGCCATATGCAGAGAGCTGAAACTGAACCAATTCCTTACACCTTATACAAAAAAATAACTCCAAATGGATTAAAGATTTAAACATGAGACCTAACATCATAAAAATCTTAGATGAAAACCTAGGCAGTACCATTCAGGACATAGGCATAGGCAATGACTAAAACACCAAAAGCAATGTCAACAAAAGCCAAAATAGACAAATGGGATCTAATTAAACTTAAGAGCTTCTGCACAGCAAAAGAAACTAACTTTAGAGTGAACCAGCAACCAACAGAATGGGAAAAAATTTTTGCAATCTACCCATCTGACAAAGGGCTAATATCCAGAATCTACAAAGAACTAAAAGACATTTACAAGAAAATATACACGCAACCCCCTCAAAAAGTAGTTGAAGGTTATGAACAGACACTTTTCAAAAGAAGACATTTATGCAGCCAACAAACATGAAAAATGCTTATCATCACTGGTCATTAGAGAAATGCAAATCAAAACCACAATGAGACACCATCTCACACCAGTTAGATTGGTGATCATTAAAAAATCTGTAGACAACAGATGCTGGAGAGGATGTGGAGAAATAGGAATGCTTCTACACTGTTAGTGGGAGTGCAAATTAGTTTAACTGTTGTGGAAGACAGTGTGGTGATTCCTCAAAGATCTAGAAATAGAAATACCATTTGACCCAGCAATCTCATTACTGAGTATATACCCAAAGGATTATAAATCAATCTTTTATAAAGACACATGCACACGTATGTTCATTGTGGCATTGTTTACAGTAGCAAAGACTTGGAACCAACCCAAATGCCCATCAATGATAGACTGGATAAAGAAAATGTGGCACATATACACCATGGAATACTATGCAGCCATAAAAAAGGATGAGTTCATGTCCTTAGAAGGGACATGGGTGAATCTGGAAACCATCATTCTCAGGGGACTGACACAAGTACAGAAAACCAAACACCACATGTTCTCACTCATAAGTGAGTGTTGAACAATGAGAACACATGGACACAGAGAGGTGAACATCACACACTGGGGTCTTTTGGGTGGTGGGAGAGCTAAGGGAGGGATAGGAAGGGATGGTGGGACTGGGGAGGGGTAACACTGGGAGAAATACCTATGTAGATGACAGGGGGATGGATGCAGCAAACCACCATGGCATGTATATACCTATGTAACAATCCTGCAGGATCTGCACCTGGACCTTAGAACTTAAAGTATAATAATAATAAAAGATCAATAAAATATATTCTTATTGAAAAACAGTAAATGAAATCATTACATTGTAGAAGATATAGTTGGGTAAATAGAAAATCCTAGACAATCCACACATTGATTATTAAGTAAATTTAGCAAGTTGCTTGACTTAAAGTCAACATACAAAAGCTAACTTGATTTCTATATGTTTATTTGCATTTATACACGTGTTAAGTAGTACACAAAACCATCAAATACCTGACAATAAATATAAAGAAAGATGTACTGATGTATACATTGAGAATAATGAAGTATTATGAAGACCTACATAAATGGGAAAATATTCATATTCATTGACTTGAAGACATCGTTTTTCAGCTCAGTGTAGACAGAACACAATTCAACTGTATTTATTTTTAATTTTTTTAGAATGTATATACTGCTTGACAATTTCATATGAAAATGACTAGAAAAGCTTAGGTAGCTTTCATAAATAAAATATCATCAGACATACACTATCAAATATCAAGACATATTATAAACTTGGAATATTTAGGGCAATGTGGTATCATTGCAAAGATAGACAAATAGACCAATGGAGCAGAATATAAAGCCCAGAAGTAGGCCCACACATTTAGTCACTTGATTTAAAACAAAGTTGCAACCACAAATTAGTAGAAGAATGGTCTTTCTATAAATTGGTAATAAATCAATTGGATGTAAGGTTGGAAAAAATAATCCTTAATTTCCTCCTGATACCATACCAAAAAATAAATTCAAAATGTATCATAAACCTAAATGTTAAAAGACAATAAAGTTCTGGAAGGAAACATAGGACAATATCTTTATGCCATTGGGACAGACAAGGTTTCATAAACAGGATTCAAAAAGTACTAAATATGAAAGGAAAAGTTAATAAAATTGGACTTTATTTAAATAAGAACTTCTGTTCATCAAAAGATAATATGAAAAGAGCAAAAACACAATGCAAGCCACAGACTAGGGAAAGATATTTGTCATATATGTTTTACAAATGTCTTTCATATAAAAAAGATATTTTGAATTTATATTTATATATTGTATAAAATATTTTTATAACTATTATATGTTATATGTAAATATTCATATATTATATATAAATATCTCTGAGAAATATAACAAACTCAAACAAGCCAATTAGATAAAAGCACCAAACACAATAAAAAATGAAGCAAAGACTTCACAGAAGACATCCAAATTACCAACATGCATATGGAAAGGTGCCTATCACTAGTCATCAGAAACATGTTAATAAAAAAGCATAGAGACCCCACAACATATCCCACAGAATGGCTAGAATTGAAAAGACTTAGGGACAATAATAACTGTTGGGACAGATGTAGCACATGTTTGCTGATTAGAGGGTAAATTGCTATAAAAACTGGAAGAACTATTTGGCAGTACTTTCTAAAAGACGAAAGATGATAGATCATAGATAGATACAGCCAGTTTTTAAAAAAATTTTATGTGTGTGTGTGTGTGTGTGTGATATTGGAAATTTATCTACCTATCAATATCTATCTCTAACAAGTAAACAATTCCACTCCTGAATATGTATCCACAATTGTGTAAAACAGTGTTATTCATAATTGTTCAATATGGAAACTACCCAAATATCTTCAGTAGCAGAATGGGTTAATGCATTTTGGTATATTCATACAATGATGTGGGTTTTTTTTGTTTGTTTTGAGCCAGGGTCTCACTCTGTTACCCAGGTTGGAGTGCAGCAGCATGATATGGGGGTCACTGCAACCTCCACCTTCCAGGCTCAAACGATCCCCATCTCAGCCTCCCAAGTAACTGGGGCCACAGGTGCGTGCCACTATGACTGGCTAATTTTTTGTATTTTTGGTAGAGATGCAGTTTTGCATGTTGCCCAGGACAGTCTTGAACTCGTGAGCTCAGCGATTCACCTACCTTGGCTTCCCAAAGTGGTGGGATTTCAGGCATAAGCCACCATGCCTGACCCATATTGTTGTATTAAATAGCAAGAAAGAATTAAACACAGGCCTTGACAACAACCTAAAAATCACAGACAATATTGAGCAAAAGAAGGCTGACACAAAAGAGTATACATTGTGTATACACTGTGTGATTCCATTTACATAAAATTCAAGAACAGGCAGAACTAATTAATGCTGATTGGAATCAGAGTAGTTATTTATTTTGAGAGATAAGGAAGAGAAGTAACAACTAGATGGGTACACGAGGCAGCCTGCTGCATGCTAGAAATATGTATCTTGATTTAGGTGTCTATGAAACAGGTGCAATTGGTGTAAAAACCATTTGAGCTCTACTCTACAGATTTGTATGAAAGGTGTACTTCAATTAAAAATGTAAAAAGAGCCATTTACTGAGAGTGAGAAAGGAGTAGCTAGGTAGAAGGTTTTGAGACTCTTGCAGTATATTTGAAATAGTTACTGTGGAGAATGAGAGAATAAGCTAGTTAAAATAAAGAAGAGTCATTGAGAGCTCAGTGCAGTTGAAGATAATGGATTTTTACAGTAGTTATTTCAGTTGCTGTGGTATAAGTCTAGAGAAGTTACCTAGTTAAAGTTTACATAGATTTAGCAGAAAACAGTACAAAGTGGATCTCAGATATTTGCCAAAGAAGGGTTAGAATTAGAATTCCACTTGAATAAGAAAGATAAGAAAGGCAATGAAGACAGAAAGAGAATGATAGGCAAGGAGGAGGTAGAGAAGACAAGTAATCAATGACTTATGTAGTCAACAAACAAGTGTTGGGTGAACATCAGAGTGAGAGGGCTGAAGGCAGAGATCTGTAGTCAGAGAGGACTATGAATAAAATGACATTTCAAATATGCAACACCTTTAGTTATTGATATCATCAGAGGTCATTTTTCCAGGGGAGCATCATCTGAGAAAGATCAGAATACAGGAAATATACTGGGGAGAGCTCTGGGAATTAACAGTCAGGGGAGAGTGAAGGAAGTATGATTGGACAAAGAGAGAAGTTGAACTATGAAGGAGTTAAAAGCCTCAGTTGATTCTACAAGGAACTTTGGGGTTAGGATTGTCCTTCAAAATTGAGGCAAGAGGGCTGTGCTCTTATGCTCCCCCATAGACCAGCCATGAAGTTTGGGCTTTGGTGATGGGAAGGTGGTGTGACCTCAGGTTAGGACATCCAAGGAGATGTTCCAGGGAAGGTCTTAGTAGAAAGTGCTCAGTCAGGAGCTGGGGGGAATTAACGTCTCTCTCCTAAAAGAGGAAATCTGGGTGGTGCACCACAGCGTCCAGCGCACATATATTCCAGAATTGACCATGGACTAGACAGCTAAGGAAACGTGTGGGAAAGATCCCTGAAGATGAGGCAATCAGGGAACCATGAGGCCAGACAGTTGGGTTGACTGCTCACATTGAAAAGTCATCAAAGATGAGGTAAGGAAGAAGGGAAATTCAGGAGGAAAGCAGGGAGCTGGGTGGCAGGTTCTCCTATTGGTCTTTTCCCTTTTAGGAGATGTTGATTATTCTCCTACATCACCTTCACCTTAGGCTGGGATGCAGTTAAAGGTTCTCATTTTCCAGGAAGTGTCGCTTCACAGACCTCACCAACCTCAGCTCCAGTTTTATACTCATCTGTTAGGCTTATATTAGCTCTTCCTCTTCACTGATCATCCAGCTCAATCTGTAGCCTCTGGTTCATAATCTCTCTGAACACAGAGTCCTCAGGTCACCCTTGGTAATTTAAACTCCCATGTGAGTACCCATCAAATAACCTGGCACTTCGTTTTTTGATTACTTCACCTCCAATGACTTCCTTCTAAACCCCATTCTACTTCAACTACTTACAGTCCCATGGCCAGGTAAATGCACGAATGAGCTAAACGTTCAATTAAAACAATTGATCGGTGTTACAGATCCATCTGAGATTATACAGTGTGAATTTTATTGGCATAAATTGGCAAGATACTGTATTTTTGTTTTGTTTTTCCTAAAACCTTCAGCAGCATTTGAGATAAAGACGTACAAACAAGGCTTTGCTCCCTGAGCGTAAGTAGAAGCTAGGCATGCTAAATAATTCGAGGTGCTGGGAATATTCTGTAAATCAATGATGTAAAAAATTAAGAGAGCCCAACAGGAATTGATAGACTGGAAGAAAATAAAAGGATGAGTGGACTAGATGTCTCTTTGAGGTCGAAGGCTGGAAGTGGGCTTGGGGTGGGAGAGGACAGCAATGACAAGGGAGTGTGGTCAGTGAGTGAACAACTGAAGTTTGATGTTTCTGAGATGGAGCAGAGGCTGGTCATGACAATATCTAGGAGGTAGCCTGAGAATAGGGGGAGTGGAAGTAGGGTGACTACCTTGCTCTGTGTGGGCCTGTATCTTCTGTTTGGATGTGTAGAAAGGAGTCTGGTTGTTGTCAGGACTTTCCCAAGGCTTGAGGAGAAGAATGTGTGAAGTTTGAGTGGTTTATACCCCAGGAAGACAGGTAACTGATCTGCAAAGCTGATTTCTCTTAATATTTTAAGCAGTGAATTAATAAAAAAGCTCTTAAATTGATTACTCTTTCCTTCTACAACTCTAGAAAAATTTATAGAACTTCAACTTGGCAATTATTTATATGCATTCTTGAGCTGTTTTGAAATGCCTGCTTGTAATTTAATTTTTATCCCCCTGGAGACAGTATACTCCTATATGGCAGGAAGTTCTAGTCTTATCATCAAAAGTGACTTTTTAAATTATCTGCTATCTTCCACAGGTATAAACCTGGGGAAGGAAATGGAATAGGGGCACAAGAAATATGGTATTTTTTGGAGATTCCAATTTTATGATTCTGTAGTTTCTGCACATAGTTTATATAATTGTGGGAGCTGACTTTAGCTTCCATGAAACTATTGACCTAATAGGGTCTTCTGGGCAAACTTCATTCTGTCATGAAGTTAGGAAGTGTTTGGATTGATCGAAAAACCTTTGTTTTCATAGAACCTCTGCCAATCCATAGCTAACATTTTCATTGGATTTACTTTCTCCAGGAAGGCATCATTGATAACATTCACCTAATGCTGGTTGATCCTTTGCCCTGGTCGTATCTGTACTTGTATAAACACCTCCAATAAAAATCATGCCCTTTAATTTTATATATAAACGTATTTTTCATCTGTTTTCTCCTTCGAGCTATAGATTGTAAAGATGTGGTTTTAGTCTTCCTCTTAAACTTTGGTATCAATAATTTATGTCAGAACTTGATGCAACATGAAAGATAATGTAATTATCTATATTTTCATTTTATAAATATGGAAACTGACACAGACAGTAAGAAAATGATTCAAATACTGACTGTATTGATCTGTTTTCCTGCTATTAATAAAGACATACCCTTGACTGGGTAATTTGTAATATAAAGAGGTTTAATTGACTCACAGTTCAGCATTGTGGGGAGGCTTCAGTAAACTTACAGTCATGGTGGAAGGGGAAGCAAACATGTCCTTCTTCACATGGTGGCAGCAAGGAGAAGTGCCGAGCAAAAGGGGTAAAAGCCCCTTATAAAACCATCAGATATTGTGAGAACTCACTATCACAAGAACAGCATGAGGGTAATCATCCCCATGATTCAATTACCTCCTACCAGGTCCCTCCCATGACACATGGGGATTATGGGAACTACAATTCAAGATAAGATTTGGGTGGGGACACAGCCAAACCATCTTGCTTACCTATGATCATGGCACTTGTTAATGAGTGATCTCATTTTTCCATTGTATGTTCTGGGATACCCCACAATTATTCTGTACCCTAACCCTGTACAGAGATATTCATTATCAATTTGTTTCAGCAAAGAATAAAGGGGTCAGAGTATATTGCAGAAAGTAGCTGAGTAGAAACAAAAAGAAGATCAGTTCAGGGAAGTGGAATCTGAAGGGACCCAGAAAGAACACAGGAAATGGAGGTTAGTTGGAAGTGCAATGGACATTTGGCAGGAGGATGACACAGTTACTTATCAGACTGGGTAACAGAGATCAACAGGTGTTGGATCCCGAAGTAATCAGCCAAAGCATGACATGAACTTGGTAGTGGCAAACAGGGATACTGAAGGCTTCTTAAGTAAATGAAGAAAGGAACCAGGGTAATCAAAGGATCTCTACATGGATGCCAAGTCTTCAATAAGGAAAGAGTTGGGTTTAAGAAAGATGCTGAGGTCACCAGTAGAAGGGAAAGAAGGACTAGAAGACAGAAGATCATAGCAACAAGGATGGGTGGTGGATGGTAAAGTCTAATAGATGTGCACATCCAGTGATCTGAGGTTTTAAAATAAGGATGAAGGAAGGTACAGGAATGATATTGTTGAGAAAGAAGATTACACTCAACCAGTATGCCCTAAGAAATACATAGTATGGGAGAGAAACAACAGCTTTTGTGTGTGAAGTCTTCAAGGAAGAATTTCTTGTAAAAACCATTAGAGGTGATATGCCTGAAATAATTCAAATGAGAATAAAATTGTGCTTAGTTGTTAAAACACATTTTATTCAAGATCCAGGCATAATTGTAGATCTGCTAGCTTCCACCCAGGTCTAATTGCAGTAGCACTACATTGAAGTTATGGCTTTTACTACATGAAGACAAACATTACACTTAAGCTTTCAGAGTTTTATCTTTCCTGTGTAAAAAAATATATGGAAACTAAGGCATTTTCCCCATTGCTTGAAAAAGGAAACATTTCATTTTTATTTTTCATCTTCCTTCAGTGTGGATCCCGTAGGACTCGTCAGTTAACACGTGCTTAGGGCAGGCCCTCTGGCATGATTCAAATTGAACTAGGATAGGGGCTTCTGGTTTCTTCAAGTATTTTGAGAGTAGGATGATACAGCACAAAAAGGTAGAAAACCTTTGCATAATTGCAAGTTATTTTGGTCTCTCTATCTCTTTCTTAGAAGATAGAGAAAAGGTGGCATAGAAGAAATAATCAGTGCAAAATAGATATGTTTTACATTTTCTGCTGTTGATTACTTTGTTCTTTCTACTATTTAAGAATACTGGATTATTAAGAATTTGTAAGCTTTTTAAAATATAAATGCCAATCATCAGAGGCATTTTATTTTTCCTTACAAAGACCATACTCACTGTCATTTGCTTAGGAAAATCTCATTAACATGTATAAGAATTAAACCACTGAAATTAGACTGTGTTTAGCCTAAGTGGTTATAATCAGCACTCATGTCGGTGGAACTCAGTGCACACTTACCATGTGTTATTATTTCTGTACATTCAGTGTGGCAGAAATCTCAGTCTTAAAATATTTTTGTATTCCATCTGAGTTTGTAGTACACAGTGGATCCTCAACAAATTGAGTTGATTAATACAGCTGTGAAAGACAGGATATATTCAAATTCATTGATAAACTAAATTGGAAAATTTGAGATCTGTTCCACTGCACATGCATGGGTTAATGGATATTTAGAAGTGAAATGCCTGGTGGGCAATGTGAGGTTGTTCCAGCAAAAACGATTTCTGAAAAGTGGGCATTTATCCAATGAGAAATTTACAAATGATTGATGATCTATTTCAGTGTTTCTCTTTAGAAGATTTGCACTCCACAGTTTCCAAAATTAGAGAAAAATATATGTCATAAATTTTAAAAAAATTATACATGATGTTTAAGTGTTTACATTGCAATTTTCAGATATTAATGAAAAAAATATATATATGTCTATTCTCCAGAGACCCTTGGTTAACAATATCCTTTTATTGATGAAGACAGACTAGTTGCTGTCTTTCTTGTTGCCCACAACTTATACATATCAACTGCATTTGTCCGTAATATGTTTTTACTCTGCTGAGTTCTCCACTGTGGAAAGTAACCACATATAATTTTCTTTGCCTTGTTTCTGGATGTAGGTGCTTCCCTTTCTGATATATCAATGATCGGGGTTATTTTGAAATATCAAGAAACAAGTAAAAACCCATATGGCAGATAATTTTAAAAGAAGTATTTATTACCATTTTTGGAGTAAGAAGCAGCTATTTTGTCTCTAATGAAGACAAAGTAAACGTCAATAATCTTACATTTCTGGAAAGTGCACTTGGAGTAGACACAAGAACACATTTTCTCTGCAGTGAATATTGCTAGGGATCTGTTTGGGTAGATGGTGTCAGAATAGATTTTGCTTATGAATAACCTTGCCCATCTTAATAAGATCTGAATTATCATAGGCAAATGTATATTTTTCATATTTTGGAAATTAAAACGAAACAAAACCAGAAGTTCTCAACAAAAAGTACTTGTTACAAAAACCTCAGTTGTTCCCAAGTACTATGCCACACCTTGGTATAAGATGCCTTTTCTGAGGATCAGCATTCTTAATTGTGATATATAATACCACATGAGATCCTACAAATCTTAAAAGGGTTCACAGAACTGCTAAAATTAGAATCAAATTCTTTGCTTTCTATCAATATGTTAGAATTCTGAAATTCTAAGAAAAGACAGATTCTTAAAGATGAACTAGTCACTGCTTTCTCTTAATATAGGAGATTACTGAGTATTAGGCTGAAGATATCCAAGTGGAAGGGATATGATGAGACTCAGGCCAATGTTATTTCCACTGCATCACATTGTTGCTAATAATTCATAAAATCCCACTCATTTCTAATACATCACTTCTAAAGAGTGACTGTGACTAAAAGAAAAAAAGAAAAGCAAGTCTTTAGAATGGATTAGGTGCTATCAATTCATAACATTTTAATGGAGTTTTCTATAATATTATATTACCCATTCATTTTGATTCACAACTGCTTAGAGAAATATGAGATATACCATTGGACACTTTCCATAACAGCATAACATAAAGTCACATTTAAGTGTTCATTAAATAAAAATATTAATATACATGTTACAATACTACTGAAATTTATAAAATGGCAAATAAAAGTCACCCTCCCCACACATTCTCCTTGTAGAAAAGACCATCGATGTGTAGAATAGTGTATGTACGTAGTTCTTTGTGTGTCCTTAAAAACATACAGAAGTGAAACTGAACATACTGCACTTTGCTTTTGGTTACTTGCTAGTTTAGGCCTAGTTTTATTTTTATTTATTTATTTATTTGACACAGGGTCTCACTCTGTTGCCCAGCCTGGAGTGCAGTGGTGCGATCTCAGCTCACTGTCGCCTCTGTCTCATAGGTTCAAGTGATTCCCTCGCCTCAGCTGCCTGAGTAGCTGAGATTACAGGTGTGTGTCATCACGCCCAGGTAACTTTTGTATTTCTAGTAGAGACAGGGTTTCATCACGTTGGCCAAGCTGGTCTCGAGCTCTTGGGCTGAAGTGATTCACCTGCCTCAGCCTCCAAAAGTGCTGGGATTACAGGCATGAGCCACTGCGCCCCGTTTACCTCAAAACAGATTCTGCTACGATCTAGGATAATCTCTCCATTTCAAAATCTGTAAATTAATCACATCTGCAAAAGGGACTGCAAAAACCTCTTTTGCTATATAAGGTAACATATTTGTATGTTTCAGGGATTTAGACACGCACATCTTTGGGTTGTTATTCTGTCTGTTGCAGTCCCCTATATTTTTGCATTGTTTTAAACCACTGAGTTGTGATAATTTGTTATAGCATCAATAGTAAACTAATATAGTGATTTAAATCTAGAATTACAATTCAAGGGTCTTATCAGCTGTTGTATGTTTTCCTTTCCTTAAATACAAATAGAAATTTTCAACCAAAGAAAGACTGACTCTGTGACCACACTACTAATAATCAATAATATACATAAAAAGCTGTTGACTTTTATGGACAAAATGTAAGAAACTTTATTGTTTTAGGAAATACTTTTTTTTTCCTTTTTCTTTTTGTTCTGATACCTAGCTTTTCATTTTAATGTACACTATTTATGAAAGAGAAATTACCAAAAGGTGTTTAATGAGGGTAGAATGAGGGAACACCATTACACTGGCATATATGTTGGAAAACTGGAAGTTTTAGCTTTTCTTTAGTCTTCTAATGTAAACAGTTCATTAGAAAAATGTAACTTTTGGTGGTGACATTGAATCCTGCCAGTAAGAATGCATTGCTCTGACACCAAATACTGAGCAAGGCCTGGTTTACTGTCCATCACTGTTCCTTTGTATTTCAGCTCAGTGCTTCTCTGTTAGTTTCCACTTTAAATGTCAAGCACAACCAAAATGGGAATTGTAGAGAAAAGAACTTATAAACACAGTAGGTCATAAGTGCCTTGTTTTCTTTGAGAACTAACCAAATTTGTCAAAGTTTACTGAGCTTTTATTTCTTCCTGCACAAACCGGGAAAGCATGTTCATGAACATTTTGTGGTCATAATAGGACCACAGATAAACCACGGGAAGGATAATTCTAGCATCTTCTCCTGAAATCCACTCTCTTCCTAATGGGCCTTTGTTGTCAATAAATCCCATTTCACGTCTGAATTAAATGTATTTGTGGAAAGCAGGAGTGAGTGAGATTGGAGACCGCTTGAGAATACCGAGTGTTGTATATACTTTTGGCCTTTTCTCCATAGCGAAGCAGGATCGGGCCTGGCTGGTACTTGGATGGAGAATCGCCTGGTTATACCAGGTACTTAAGGTTTTTAGCTTCTCTCCAGAAGCTAAGACGGGTCGGGTCTGGCTGATACTTGAATGGAAGATTGCCTGAAAATACTGGGTGCTGTAGGCTTTTGGCTTGCTGCTTTGAATCTACGCAGTGTTGGGCTTGTCTGGTACTTGAATTTTTAGACCTCCTGGGAATACCGAGTGCTGTAGGCTCTTGGCTTCCCTCCGTTAGATATTCAGAATTGTGTCAGGCTGGTACTTAAATGGAAGACCGCCTAAGAACATAGGGTCCTTTAGGCTTTTGGCTTTCCGCTTAGAAGCTAAGCAGGGTCTGGCCTGACTGAAAATAGGGTTGGAGACCCTCTGAAAATACCGGGTGCTGTAGGCTTTTGGCTTCCCTTTAGAAGCTAAGTAGGGTCGTGCTTGACTGTCTTTGAATGGAAGGCCGCCTGAAAATACCACGTGCTTTTGGCTTTTGACTTCCCTCCAGAAGCTAAGCACGGTTGGACATTGCTGGTACTTAGATGGGAGACTGTCTGAAAAAATGGAATCCCGTAGGCTGTTGGTGTCCTGCTCAGAAGCTAACCAAGGGCGGGCCTGGCTGGCACCTGGATGGGAGATCACCTGGGGCTACACCAGGTACTACAGTATTTTGGCTTCCATCCAGAAGCTAAGCATAATTGGAATTCGCTGGTACTTGGATGGCAGACCGCCTGGGAATACCAGGGGCTGTAGGTTTTTGGCTTCCCTCCAGAAGCTAAGCAGGGTCCATCCTGGCTGGTACAGTGGGAATGAGTGAGGTGGGTTGAAGAAAGGAAGTTCCTTGAATAGGGTGGGAACAAATCATTCTGTGAGTGAATAAGATTGAGTATAATCAGAGAGATAAGTCTTTTCTGATATCAAAGAAAAACATAGCTACGTACATCTGGAGACTGCTCTCTGGAGGTTTTGTTTATTAGAGGTTAGAATTGTGGGCTTCATGGACAGAATAACTTGGTTAGAAATTTGGGTCTACTGCTTAGGTGCTGTGATCCTGTAGAATATTGTGTCATTTATTGTATACTTAATATTATCTTACATTGCAGAATGTTAAAAAAAAAAAGAGAGAGAGAAAAAAGAAGTAAAGGATACTTTAGTATCCCAGTGCTTCCAATATATTCCTATATAGAAAATGTAGATGAAGAAAATATAATCTTTAATTACATGAAATGTAGTCACTTCGATTCACTCTTTTGACATGGAATGTCTCTGTTCAAGATGCATTAGAATTGGGCATATTTTTAGGTTCTACATGCATGTTAGCAATAAATCCATCTTATTTTAAGTAATTGGACTTACACTATCATTAAGCTTAAAACAATTCTTACTTTATAATTTTAGCTAAAAAATCAACACTTGCTGTCGTTTAAAAATTTTCTTCTTGAATTTACATTACCAGAATTCCTTAGTTGAATTATAATCATGAATGTTAGTGCCTATGGACTATAATGGATTTCAGTTAGCTAAATGAAACATCTCTCTTTAATAGAAGTGCAACAAAAACACGACTTCATGTTTTTATTACACTTCTATCATGTTGAAGATATCTTTTATCATGTCAGCCAGGCTGGTCTCGATTACATGTTTTTATCCTGTAACCAGAGATTTGATTCAATTCATTAGAAAGTTCAAAACTGCTTACCAGCAGTTTTGGTATCCATCTATTACTTTGGAAACATAATCATTCATCATTCTTCTAAAAAGCATCTGGAGACTATTTTTACTAATAAGTAAAATAAGTTTTAATTCAATTTATTTCAGTAACAAATAGGGTGTAAGAGTGAAGTGGCAGCAGGGGTGGAAAGCAGCAGTTTTCACTCTTGACTCCTCCAGCAGGCACAGCTGGCTTCATGGACATGTGACAGGTGCAGGTTGTTGCACATGGTTCCCATGCTCAGAGGGGTCTGGTGGTTGGTTTAGCACTCTACAGTCCTCTTCACGAAATTCTTACGGTATTATTTTTGAGCGTGTGGTTAGCAGAGGGGATATCCTGGAGTGTGTCCATAGAAGTGTTTGTGATCCAGTAGCAGTGCCCAATGGCACTGGCACTGGACCCTGGGCACAGCATGCAGGGTGCATAGTGATTGGGCTGACTGTCTGGCTTGCACACACAGGACTGAGAGTGTCCAGGGAGCCACTGGGCTTAGTGTGTGACACAGAATGCACCTGGAACTATATTGCCAGTGAGGACAGTGATAGCAGCAGCAACGTATCTGTACCTTGTATCTTGGGAAAACAGGGAACCAGACAGTGTCGGGAGCCATGGGAAATCAACTTGCTGATTAATCTCCCAAGAGAGCAACTCTTTGCAACTTCTGCACAAATGTTCCCTGGTTTAGTGTTGGGTCAGTAACTCTTGGTACTCAGCCAATAAACTTTGTCAGTAAATTCTTTAAAAGTAAACTCAGATACAGATAGATAATGAAAAAAAGCATATTGGAAAGTTAGTTGAATTAGAAATTATTCAAGGAGTTTACGGTCTCCAGTTTTGAAAACTGCTGAAACATTCAAAATCATTTATCCAAAAGCTTACAAAGAAAATTAACAATATTGTAGCATTTGCAGTAGACAGGAAATAACTCTATTGTCATATAAAGCTTCAGATAAACAAATTACTAATAAGAAAATATGAAAAATTAATTTTCTTGTAATGAAGGATATAGTGATAGACTACATAAACATGTTTTGAATTTTTTATATACAAGTCACAAAGTCACTTTCAGTTTCTTGTACAACCTCCGCAAATTACAAAAATGTCAGAGAAAACATTAAAATGCCACTGTATAGCTTTTTATTTAAAATCAAATCCAAACAGTTAAAATTTTAAATCAATTTAGATAATTAAAAATTTAAAAAGTAAAAATAATTATTTAAAAATTAGGTCAAAAATTGTTTTAATTTTAAATAATTTAAATAAAATTATGTAAGCCTTTTTAAAAACATTTCATCTGGATTTTAAAATTTGGAGAAAACTAAAGAAACGAACTTTTATGAAGAGCTAAATCTTTTCAGAAAAAGTGCTTTGTGAATTATCAGCTCTAGGTGACAAAAATTTATCTTTTTTGTTGTTGTTTTATGATACAGAGTCTTGCTGTGTCTCCTAGGCAGGTGTGCATTGGTGCTATCTCAGCTCACTGCAACCTCCACCTCCTGGGTTCAAGTGATTCTCCTGCCTCAGCCTTCTGAGTAGCTGGGACTACAGGCGTGTGCCACCACACCTAGCTAATTTTTGTATTTTTAGTAGAGACCAGGTTTCACCATGTTGGCCAAGGTAGCTCAAACTCCTGACCCTAAGTGATTGGCCCGCCTTGTGCCCAGCCAAATTTATCTCTCAAAATTATTTACCTAATTATTTTCAAAGTAATTTATCAGAAATGTATCCCAATATTTTCAGTCTATAAAATATTTGTAATAGCTCCAGCAACAGTTGGGTCAGCAAAAAGATTCAAAATTAAAAAACATGAAAATTTGCGATGCATTTGCCAAGAATGGCTGACATCTTTTTCAATTGTATCGATTGAAAATGAGCTGGCTGAAAGTTTACATTTTGATGACTTAATCAATACAGTTGTAGAAATGTGAGTCAGAAAAATCTTATAATCAATTGAGATGTCCCATTAATAAAGTATCATATTTACTGTATTGTATACAATCATGACACTCACTTTTTTATATTTTATAATTATATACTGTTGCTCACGTTATTACTACAC
>CAUYQU010007508.1:0-19862 GCA_963574635.1 Cheracebus regulus
ACTATTTATGAAATAGGGTATCCTTTCCCTACTTTATATTTTTTTGTATGCTTTGTCAAAGAAAATTTGTAAGTATTTGGCATTTCTGGGTTCTCTATTTTGTTCTATTGATCTTATGTGTCTACTTTTATACCAGTACCACGCTATTTTGGTAACTGTAACTTTTGTGTAAATTATTTAGGCAAATAGATACTTTCTTATTTTTAAACGAGATTATTGAAAAAGTATAAACTACTAATGGCTTTTTGGAAACCAATTTTGTGTCTTTTAGTAAATTTATAAACTTACCTATAATTTTACACCATAATTCACTTTTCAGAACTGTGTCTGATACAGTACTCACACATAGGTATTAAATTATGGGCACAAAAAAGTCAAAACAGCAATTTTTAAAAATTAATTTTGCTGTGTTCATATTGTACTATGAAGCTTTTAAAGCCAATTAGATATATGTTAAATATTTATAAAATACATCCTCAAGGTATATTGTCAATGAAGAGAGATAAAATTGTCATTTATATACAGATATGTGTACAGTTAGGTAAATGTATTATTCATGTAAATATAAATCTATGTTTACATCTGCTTATATACATCCTTCACTGCTACTTCACGATTACTTCTGAAAAGAATTATGTATCACCATGTTAGAAAATTTACACTACATATATGCCCTATGTATATAAAGTAAAGCATATAAATTAAAAAACACATTATGATGACATATTCCTAAATTTTGAAGACCTATACCTTGCTTTTTTTATGTTAAAGTGGTATATAATGAGATAAGAAGTAAAGCAAAAGTTAGATACAATATTTAGAAAAGAGTTATGAAGAAAATATAGTAAGACAAATATAAGCAAGTTATGGGCTAGACTTGGTGGCTCATGCCTGTAAGCTCACCCCTTTGGGAGACTGAGGTGGGTGGATCCCCTGTGGTCAGGAGTTCAAGACCAGTCTGACCAACATGGTGAAACCCTGTCTCTGCTGTAAATATAAAATTAGCTGGGCATGGTTGTGGGCACCTGTAATTTCAGCTACTCTGGAGGCTGAGGCAGGAGAATCGCTTGAATCTGGGAGGTGGATGTTGCAGTGAGCTGAGATCACGCCATTGCATTCCAGCCTGGGCGACAGGAGCCGAACTCTGTCTCAAAAATAAATAAATAAACACGTTATGACACAAAACTTATCGAATTGAATTGTGAAGTTGAACTTCTAGTCTATGATATTAAAACACAAGGAGGACCTTTTGTAAAATGGTAAGAAAGAATCATCTTTTTATTGTTCTACTAGAATTAAATGTCAAGTGTAAAGTTTATTTTCTATTTTGAGGTCTCTATTACCGTGATACTACTATGAAAAAATGACAGTATTAAGGATTAAAATTATCTTGTTTTATCTGATCAGTATATGAAAAAAGCTGTAAAAGTATAACTTTGTAATGTAAAGGTTTTCTGCTATTTCTTATGGATAAAAAGTTTAGTAACAATTGCTGTTCTTAGAAAAAATTTACTAATATTTAAACATGTGGAATCCCGCAGTCTTGCTCAACTTTCTGTTTAATTCCAATGTATTATCATGGGGAAAAGTTTTTAATATTTCACCACTAAGTATATTTGCTGCAGTTTTTGAGTTTTTTTTTTATGATTGGATGATAATTTTTGTCATATTGTTTCTCTCTAATGTGATAGGGACACGATTTTGCCCTTTGTTTTGTTGTAGTTGTTTGATACCAAAATATTTATCCCATTAGAATATATTCTTTGATAAACCCATAATGATCATAGAATATTATAGTTGAAGTACCTTTGGGTTCTGTTTGTCACACATGAATTATGTTTTGGCAAGTGGGATGGAAGAGCCAGGGATTTGATGAGGGATATATGTACATCATTGATTTTCCTCTCTTCCATTTTCCATATCATTTTGACATAAAGTTTATAGGCATCTCACAAAGCATTTTGGAATAACTTTTTTATTGTTTCTATTACATGGAAAGGCTTGTGCAAAGTTGGTTTTTTATTTTGCCATTATATGGAAAAACTCACTTCAGGCATCAATGCAGGGGATCCATTCATAGGAAGATATTTCACAATTTATTTACAGGATATAGGACAATCGAGATTCTCTAAGTTTTATTGTTTTTTTTGACATTCTTGAATTCTTTATTTTTTGTGGCTACATAGTAGGTGTATATATTTGTGGGGAACATGAGATGTTTTAATACAGGCATGCAATGTGAAATAATCAAATCATGAGGAATAGGGTATCCATCCCCACAAGCATTTATCCTTTGTGTTACAAACAATCTAATTTCACTCTTTTAGTAATTAAAAATGTACAATTAAGTTATTATTGACTATAGTAACTCTGTTGTGGGATCAAATAGTATGTCTGATGTATTCTTTCTATTTTTTTTTGTATCCATGAATCATCCCCACTTCCCCCTACACCCCTGCCCAGTCCCCTACTACTCTTTCGAGCCTCTGGTAACCGTAAGGACAGTTACCAGAGGCTGGAAAACTCTGTATGTTTATGAGGTCAATTGTTTTGATTTTCAGATGCCACAAATAGTGAGAACATGTGATGTTTGTCATTCTGTGCCTGGCTTATTTCATTTAACATAATGATCTCCAGTTCCATCCATGTTGTTGCAAATGACAAGATCTCATTCTTTTTTATGGCTGAATAGTACTCCATTGTGTATATGTACCACATTTTCTTTATCTGTTCATCTGTTGATGGACCCTTAGGTTGCTTCCAAATTCTGGCTATTGTGAACAGTGCTGCAACAAACATGGGAGTGCAAATGTATCTTCAATATTCTGATTTTCTTCTTTTGGGTAGATACCCAGCAATGGATGGTTGGATCATATTGTAGCTCAATTTTTAGTTTTTTGAAGAACCTTCAAACTGTTCTTCATAGTTTTATTATTTTTTAAGCTGTGTTTTCCTTGGATTTTTTTGGTCTGTGTAATATCGAAGTTCTTAGCATAAAGTTGTTTTTATACATGAATCTCCAGTTCCATCCATGTTGTTGCAAATGACAAGATCTCATTCTTTTTTATGGCTGAATAGTACTCCATTGTGTATATGTACCACATTTTCTTTATCTGTTCATCTGTTGATGGACCCTTAGGTTGCTTTGCAAGATCACAAAGGAAAGTGGGAATAAATATAATTGTAGTGAGGATATGACGTGAGGATTTCCTTCACATTGTTGATAATGAATTTCTTCTATTTTTTTCATTACCCTTTACTTCCTTAGTCTTAGTAACGGTTTGTGCTACTCTTTTTCAAAAAAAAAAAAGGGTTTAAAATTTTCATTCCTCTTTGTGTATTTTAGAAAATACCAGAGATCATTTTATTGTTTCATTTCTGTTACTGGTTTCACATTGAGTTACAAACATTTTTCCCAATATTTTGAGATAGGTTTTCTGATCACAAATTTCAGGGTTTCTTATTTTGTATTTATTGCTGCAAATATTCCTTTACACATGCATATTGTATCTCACACTTTTTAATAGCTTCATTGATATATAATAATTTTAAGCAAACTGTACAACTTTAAATTGAGCAATGTAAGTTTTGACATATTCATTTTTAAGAACAACACCAAAAGTGATATAAGGTATATATCCTTCCCTCTACTCAAGTTTTCTTACAGAACTTTTTATTTCCCTCTGCAGTTTCTATGCAATATTTCCTCTTTTAAAGAGTCAGATATTTCTCAAATAACTGAAAATATTTGTCTTTTATATTAATGCACATGTTTCTTCTGTCTGGTGTTCTTCACACCTTGTATATCTGTAGTTCTTAGTTTTCATCAGGTGTTATTTCCATTTAGTCTGAAGAACTTCCTTTCTATTCATGGAGCTGCGTCAACTGAAAATGTCCTACCTTCCAGTACTTCAGACTGTAGCCTTATTTGGAAAGAGCATCCTTGCAGATGTAATCAAGTTGAGATAATGTCATTAGGGTGGGCCCTAGTCCAATATGAATGGTCCTTATAAAAGGGGAAAATTTAGACAGAGTCATGCATAGAGGGAGGTCTGTGTGAAGATACACACAGTGAGGATGCCATGTAAAGATGGAGGATTGGGGTGATCCATCTAAAAGGTAAAAAATGCCAAAGATTGCCAGCAAATCATTGAAACCTAAGAAGAGGCAAGGAAGAATTCCCCTACAGATTTCAAAGATAGAATGGCCTAGCTGACACCTTGATTTCAGATTTCTAGCTTCCAGAACTATAAGATGATAAATTTCTGTTTTTTTAAAGCCACCCAGTTTGTGATACTTTGTTATAGAAGCCTTAGGAAACAAATACATTCCCCTAACATTACTTAAAGTTTGGCTACTGAGAAATTTTCTGAGATTTGATTATCTGGATGTGATTTATTTCACTCACAGTTTGGAAGCATAACTTTGTTGGATATAGAATTATGGTTTTAAGCATTGGTAAAATGATGGTACTTTTTATTTGCCTCTCTGTGGATTCTGTGGAGAAGGCAGCCAAAATTTAAATCATCATTCCCAGGTAGGTCATGTATCTTTATTTCCTTGAAGTTATGGGTGGATATACATTTGTTCAGTTCATGCAAATACTTTACATTTGACTGGGCACAGTGGCTCATACCTGTAATCCCAGTGCTTTGGGAGGCAGAGGTGGGAGGATTGCCTGAGGCTAGGGGTTCAAGATCAGCCTGGGAAACATAGTGAGATGCTGTCTCTACCAAATATAAAAATGTATATATCTAAATTACCCAGATGCACTGGTGCACACCTGTAGTCTCTTGAATCCAGGAGTTAGAGAGTACAATGAAGTATGACTGTGTTACTAAACTCTAGCCTGAGCAAGAGTGAAACCTCATCTCCAAAAAAATTGTGTAAAAACTTTTAATTTAATAGAAATGTTATATATATATATATATATAGATAGTTTGCTAATGAAATATTTCAAATCTTTAGTAGCTGTATTGTAAATGAAAATGATTCCATTTATATAAAAACCTTAACTTGATCAACAATAGGAAATAAAAGCAGAAAGAAGCTGTGTGATAAATACCATAACCAAAAAACCCTATTTTTCTTGTTAAAATATATAAATACATCTCTGCTACTTATATACAGATTAAAATAATTTCAGCACACTTACAAGAAAAATATCAAAATCTTTTGCAATAATTATTTCTAATCTGATGCTAATAGTGATATGAATGTGATAGTGTATTGGAACAGCCAAAATCTCTTGGTAAGAGTAATGAAATGACACTTGTATTAACTATAACAAAATATTTTGTATCTATACAAAATACTTTTAATAAATACAATTTATTTTATAGGCAAAATGATTTATATAAGACATATAGTGTGCATAAGAATCTATTTGGTACCATGCAATATATAGAACATAATTGAAAGCAATAAGAAGTTATGTGTATATATGTATATATGGTCAATGTATGATAATTTTGGTTTGTAATTGTAATTATGAAACAATAGATTGTAACAGATAGAACTAATATGTATCAAAGAATATATGAAAAATAAATATATGAGGACATACTATCCTAGGGTTGCTTAATACCTCATGTAAGTAATTTAAGTAACAAATTACTCTTTTTAAATCTTGATATTGGGGTATCAAGGGGCATAAAATGGTAATGAGTATTTAGAAATTAATTTGTTGTTTTTTGACAGAGTTGTGAATTTACCTACAATTTTACACAATAATTTGTTATCTAGGACTGTACCTGACACAGCTATTTACACATGTGCATTAGTGTATGGACATAAAAATTGTCAAAACAGCTATTTAGATTGGTGCAAAAGCTATTACTTTTGCACCAACTTAAATATTATTTGATAATTTATCCTGCATCCATACTATGAATACTGTGTAGCTTTTACAACCAATTAGGTATATATAAACTACTTATAAAGGACATCTCCAGGTATGTTAGGCCATTCTTGTGTTGGTATAAATAAATACATGAGACTGGGTAATTTATAAACAAGAGGTTTAACTGGCTCATGATTCCACAGGCTATACAGGAAGCATAACAGCATCTGCTTCTAGAAAGGCCTCAGGAAGCTTATAATCAATGCAGAAGGTGAAGGGGGAGCAGGCAAAAGCACGAGCAAGAGAGTGTTGGGCAGGAGGTACCACACACTTTTAAATGACCAGATCTCATGAGAACTCACTCACTGCCATGTGGACAGTGCCAAGGGGATGCTACTAAACAATTCTTGAGAAATCCACCCCGTAATCCAGTTGTCTTCCGTCAGATCCCATCTCCAACACTGAGGATTCCTTTTTAACATGAGATCTGGGTGAAGACAACATCCAAATTATATCATTCTGCTCCAGCTCCTCCCAAATCTCATGTCCTTCTCATATTGCAAAATATAATAATCCCTTCTCAGTAGTCCCCCAAAGTCTTAACTCATTTCAGCATAAACTCAAAAGTCCCAAGTTTCATGAGAGACAAGACAAGTCCCTTCCACATCGGAGCTTGTAAAATCAAAACAAGTTATTTATTTCCAAGATAGAATGGGAATACCAGCATTGAGTAAACATTCCTGTTCCAAAATGGAGAAACAGCCCAAAGGAAAGGGGCTAGAGGCCCCACACAAGTCTGAAAGCCAGCAGAGTAGTCTTTAAATCTTAAAGCTCCAAAATAATCTTCTTTGACTCTGTGTCATACATCCAGGGCACACTGATGTGAGGGGTGAGCTCCCAAGGCCTTGGGTAGCTTCACCTCTGTGGCTTTGCAGGTTTCAGCCCCCACAGCTGCTCTTATGGAGCGGTGTTGAGTATCTGTGGCTTTTCCAGGTGCAGGGTGAATGCTGCCTGTGGACCTACCATTCTGGGGTTGAGAGGATGGTAGCCCTCTTCTCACAACTCCACCAGGCAGTGCCCCAGTGGGGACTCTATGTTGGGGCTCCAATCCCACATTTCTCTTCTAACTGCTGTAGTAGAGGTTCTCTGTGTGGTCTCTACCCTTGCAGCAGGCTTCTGCCTAGACACCTAAACTTTTCCATACATCCTCTGAAATCTAGGCAGAGACTCCCAAGCCTCAGTTCTTTCACTCTGTGCACCTGCAGGTTTAATGCCATGTAGAAGCTGCTGTGGCTTATGGCTTGCACCCTCTCGAGTGGCAGCCTGAGCTGTACATTGGCCCCTTGGATCCCTGGCTGAAGCTGGAGCTGGAGGTGGAGCCGCTGGTATTTAGGGAGAGGTGTCCCGAGGCTGCACAGGGCAGCAGCGCCCTGGTCCTAGCCCATGAAACCATTCTTTCCTTTTAGGCATTTGGGCGTCTGATGAGAGGGGCCACCTGGAAGGTCTCTGAAATGCCTTTGAGGCTTTTCCCCATTGTCTTGGCTATCAGCTCTTGGCTTCCTTTTAGTTATGCAAATCTCTCTAGTAAGTGGTTGTTTAGCAGCCTGCTTGAATTCTTCTCCTGAAGCTTTTTCCTTCTCTGCCACAAGGCCAGGCTACAAGTTTTCCAGGTTTTTAAAGGGAAGTTTTCTGCTTCCCTTTTAAATATAAATTCCAACTTCAAGTCATCCTTTGCTCCTGCATCTGAGTTAGGCAGTTAAAGCAGCCAGGCCACATATTAAACACTTTTCTGCTTAGAAATTTCTTCCACCAGACATCCTAGGTCATCACTCTCAAGTTCAAACTTGCACAGATCCCTGGTGTATGGACATAATGAGCCAAGTTCTTTGCTAAGGCCTAAAAAACGTTTACTCCAGTTCCAATAAGTTCCTCATTTACATCAGACCTCCACAGCCTGGACCTCATTTTGCATATCGCTATCAGCGTTTTGGTCACACCATTTAACTAGTCTCTAAGAAGTTTCATACTTTCCCTCATCTTCCTGACTTCTTCTGAACCCTCCACACTCTTCCAACCTCTGCCTGTTATCCAATTTGAAAGCTGCTTCTGCATTGTATCTTTATGACAATTGCCCCACTCTTCAGTACAATTTTTCTGTTAGACCGTTCTTTCATTACCATAATGAAATACCTGAGACTTGGTAATTTCTAAAGAAAGGAGGTTTAATTCACTCACTTATGATTCTGCAGGCTCTACAGGAAGCATAGTGTCATCTGCTTCTGAGGAGGCCTCAGGAAGCTTATAATCTTGGCAGAAGGTAAATGGGGAGCAGGCACATCACATGGAAAAAACAGCAAGAGAGAGAGTGGGGAGGTGCCACACACTGTTAAATGACCAGATCTTGTGAGAACGCACTTACTATTGTGAGGACGGTACCAAGAGGATGGTACTAAACCATTCATGAAAACCTGACCCCATGATCCAGTCCCCTCCCACGAGGCCCCATCTCCAACATTGGAGATTACTTTCAAATGAGATTTGAGTAGAGTCAGCATCCAAACTATATCACCAATATATATTTCTAATTTAAAAAACTAATTATAATTTGCTTACAGATATGTGCTCTTTTATCTAAATAAATCAGGTATATAAATGTAGATGTTTGTATCTCTGTGTATACACACTTCGCTGCTAATCACAATTACTGCTGAAAAGGGATATGTGTATTGTTTTTTGGAAATTTTATACCTTGAACATACTATCTATGTAATTTAAGATGTAAATTTTTAAAATTGTGATGAAGGCATATTACTAACAGTTTTTTAAAGATGTAATCCTTTTTTAACTTTAAAGCAGTACAGAATGAAATAAGAAGCTAGTCTTAGAAACATTAGAAAATACTTAGAAAAGTATAAAAAAGATATTAGGAGAAAATAATTCAATTGTGAGTTAAAAGAAGACAACCTATAGTTAGATTGTCACAAAGAATGCTCTTTTTTTTTTTTTTGTTTCTGAGACAGAGTCTTGCTCTGTTGCCCAGGCTGGAGTGCAGTGGCACAATCTCAGCTTACTGCAACCTCCACCTCCTGGGTACAAGCGATTCTCATGCCTTAGACTCCTGAGTAGCTGGGACTACAGGCGTGCACTACCACATTTGGCTAATTTTTATACTTTTTAATAGAGATGTGGTTTCACCATGTTGGCCAGGCTGGTCTTAAACTCCTGGCCTCAAGTGATCCACCTGCCGAGGCCTCCCAAAGTGCTGCGATTACAGGTGTGAGCCACTGCACCCAGCCAAGAATGCTCTTTATATTGTTCCACCAGACTTAAATGTCATGTGTATAATAAAGCTTATCTTATATTCAGGGGCCTCTCTTGCCATGATAGCGAAAAAAAAAAAAAAAAAGAGAGACAACAGTAATCAGAGTTAAAGGCGTCACAAATTATCTGATAGGTATATGATAAAAGCTTTAAAAATATAACCTTGTTTTGTAGGGTTTTTATGCCATTTCTTAACTGTATAAATTGCTTAGTAATACTTCCTATTAGAAAAAGATAGATATTTAAACATATAGGATATGTTTTTGTACATAATATTTTATCTATATGTACATAATATTTTATCTCACATTTTGTGACAGTCTCAATGAAATTGTGTTTAAATAATTGAGTTTAAATAAACTTTACAATGAATGGTACAAGTTTTCACACACACGCTCATAAACACGCACACACACACACACACACACACACACACACACACACATCTAAAACCATTACAGCAATATAATGTACATACCCATCTCTGCGCTCAGGTTTCTTTGTGTAACTTTATATTTATTTCTTCTGTTTCTGTTCGAACCTTTCCTCCTTTCCCATGGTGTGTACATTATTGTACAAGTCACTCTATAGATGTATATATATATATTTTATTATTCTTGTAGAAATGTGATGAAAAGGGGTGGCTGGATCACCTGATACATGTGTCCTGGAGTACTTGAGAAAGATGTTAAAATGCTTAACATGTTATTAACATGTTATTGTACCATTTTCCATTATATCAGCATTGTATAATCGAGTCACAGTTCTTATGCATCCTTGTCAGCACTTGCTATGATCTATATTTTTAATTGAACCCTTCTAATAGGTGTATATTGATATCTTATATGCTCTATCTAAATTGTTTGGATGTAACAAGTCATAATTCATTAGGTGTATTTTTTTTCTTTGTCATGCTCAATAGATTGAGAAAATAGATCACCATGGAGAGGGGCCATTTAGGATGTCTCTTCACATTTTAGGTGAAAGTGGAGATCTAGACTGTCTGCTAGACATTTTCTGGTGTGAGTGAGGACAATGTTTAGCTAGAGTAGAGACGTTGTTGTCTACATCTTGTCTGTCCTGTTTGGCTGTGTTCTTTTTAGGTTTTTTGTCTAGGGAGAGTGAGTTTTTGTCGGCTTTTTAGTTTTTGTCTATGCCTTTTGGCATTTTGGGGTTACCTGGTTCTTCAGCTCTAGGTCTGGGGTGTATGAAGCAAAACCAAAAGAAAACAAATTAGAAAAAATAAAGTAAATTACCATTGATATAGTTCGAATCTATGTCACCACCCAGATCTCATATTCAATTAAAATCACCAGTGTTGGAGGTAGGGCCTGATGGGAGGTGATTGGATAATGGGGGTGGATTCTTCACAAATGATTTGGCACCATCTTTTGATGTTGTTCTCCTGATAGAGTTCTCACAAGATCTGGTCATTTAAAAGTATGTAGCACCTGCCCTGCCCCCACCCCCCACCTTCCCCCTGCTCTGGTCATGTGAGACATCTGGCTCCTCCTTCACTTTCTGCCATGATCATAAGTTTCTTGAGGCCTCCCTAGAAGCCCAGTGAATGCTGCCATGCTTCCTGTACAGCCTGACAAACTGTGAACCAATTAAACCTTTTTTCTTTATAAATTACCTAGTATCAGTTATTTCTTTATAGCAATGTGAGAATGGACTAATACAACAATCATGTTGTTCCTTAGGTCTGAGGTCTCTAGCAGTCTCTCTTATTCTCTGCACCTTTCAGTCTCATGTTTGTTTGTTTTATATATGATATCCAGAGTTTTTAGTTGATCTTAGTGAAAGAAATAGGGATAGTTTGTCTACTCCTTCTTCTCTGAAGTAGATATTCAGAAATACTTTTTAGCCAACTGACTATTATAAACAGTGGAATCTTAAAAATTTTTTGCTGTCATTTATTTAATTCCTTTTAATGTAATTATTTCATCCTTCCCATAAATGTTTCTTTAGTTTTAAGCATGTGTCTGGTACAAATGATGTTCTGGAATTACATTATTTTGGGACAGTTTAATGGAAAAACAGACAAATAAATGTGGAATTGGTATGGAGGATAAGTTTTATGTTAATTTGTTTCTGCAGCAATGCTAGCTAGAATATTACCTAAATTTTTGGATTAGGTTTAGTGGTTGCTTAAGGGATTGGCATTTAAATTCTCTACTTTTCATGTGAGTTTGATACTATTAATAACATTTCCTATAAATATAGCCCTATAACGCACCTTTTGGTGTTTACAGGTTGCTAAATTTATCATCTCCATGTCTGGGATGTCTGAGGCAAATACAAAACTAACAAAAACAACTAGGAAATCACTAGGTTGTTCCGTGTGTCCTAAAGTCTCTTTCCAGCCTAACTTCTTCTCTTTACCTTTCAGTCTTATATTGGTTTTACATATAACATTGAGGTTTTTCAGTTATACTTACTGGGAAAAAATGGTAAAGTCTGTCTACTGCATCTTTTTGGAAGTATAGGTACAAGAATTTTAGCCAAATGATTTTCACAAGCAGTGAATCTTTTAAAGCTATAATTTACTTAATTTATTTCAACATCATTATTTCACTCATCCCATAAATGTTTCTTCCATTCCCAACATGTGCCAGGTGTGGACCATGTGCTGTAGTTTTATTACTGAGGAAGAGCCTAGTGGAAAAAAACAGACAAATGTGTATGGAGATTACTATAGAAAATAAGTTTTGTATGAATATGTTATATACTTTTAGTGTAAATAGGATATTTCCTATATATTTTAGTGTTACATTTAGTGGTTGTTGAAGGGATTGTCATTTGAATTATCTACTTGCCATACCCTGCACAGAGTTATATGAGATCACTTCCATTAAATGTAACCTCAGAATACTATAATTCTTTTATTCCCCCTTTCTTTCGTCTTCTTGTATAGTTTACATATCAAATACCATTTGTAATTTTGCTTTAAAGAGTGAGTTGTCTTTCAAAGAAATGATAGAAAATTTAGTCATATATGTGCATTTATCCACATTATTTCCCTATCCAGTAGTCTTTGTTTCATTCTGTAGTTCTGTTTTCATCAAGTGTCATTTCCTTTCTGCCTGAAGAACTTCTTTTAGTACTACTTGTGTTCCAGGTTGGTCAGAGACCAATTGTTCTAGGCTTGTTTATATGAATGTGTCTTCTTTCACTCTCAGTTTAGAAGGATAACTATGCTGAATATAGAGTTCTGGGTTGATTGTTTCATCTTTTCATTCAGCATTGGAAAGGTGCTGCCTCATTTTTTTTTGGTTCTCCATGTATTCTGTTGATAAGTCAGCCAACATTTACTCATTGTTTCCAGATTGGTAATGTTTCTTTGAAATTTTTGGTGGGTAGATATTTTTAAATTCATTAATATGTTTTATATTTTATGCGAATGTCAAACACACAGTATTAATAAAATATTTTAAAAATTGTAATGGCTTTTGTCAATGAAAATTATTCTATATATGTTTTAAAAACTATATATATATCGACTTTTGTTGATAATAACAAATCTCAGAAGCAAAAAACCTGCATTAAGTGTAGCCCAAACCTATTTTTTATTTCTTATTAAAATATATAAAAGTTTCTGGACACATAATATACAAATTAAAATAATTTAAGCATACTCCCAAACAAAATTTAAAAAGTTTGTTACTATGATTGCTGATTTTAAGCTAATGTTTACTTAGATGAGAGTATGAAAATAGCTAAACTCTCTTGATAAAAATAATGAAGTGACACTGTATTATCAAATTTTTTTTTTTATATCTACTGTTCTTATATAATATTTTGCTTTGGCAAAGTATTTTTATGTAGAAAATGGTTTATATGTAGTACCTATCAGAATCAAATTGGTACCAGGCAATATATAGAACATAAGTGAAAGTAATCGTTTATACACATACATAGAAATATGTTTGTGTACGTATATATACATCTGTGTTAATGTATACTAATGTTAGTATTCAGTTATCTTTAAGTATTGGACTGTTGAGAAAATGGAATTAGTAACATGCACTAAAGGATATACAAATATATTTTTCTTGAATTAGCATTAAAGAATGAAATAGCTGCATTACATGCTTGGTGCATCCTAGTTTATTTTGGAATATGTCGAGTATTTTGCAATGTGATTATACTGTTTTCCATTATACTAGCAGTAAATGAGAGTCACAGTAGCTCTACATCCTTGTATGCACTTGGTAATGTTAGTATAGTCTTTTTAACTGTAGCTCTTCTGATAGGTGTGCAGTGGTATCTCATTGTTGCTCTGAATTGTATGGTTCTGAGTTCTTTCTTTGCAGAAATCCCCAGTAAATGGAGAATATAAATCACAGACTTGAAGCTCTTTCTGTACCATTCAAATTTTGTAAATATGATTTTTTATTGTTTGCAAAACTTTGTATATGACTACTATAAAATAATTGGAAGCTCTAGATGATTTTATCTTCCTCCAAGAAACATTTTATTTTGCTTCCAACAGGCCATTAAGATGGGGGCAGTTTATCTCATCACAATCAAGATTTGAGTCTTTTTGAAGCTAGGTGTTTGGTTTTGTGAGTAGTTTTCTATTTCTTATTAATAAAGACACTTAGGACATAGCTCCTTAGGTCTACAGCTAATAAAGCCTCGTGTTTCCATCTCCTCTCCTCCTTCTGGGTGGGGGGACTGAAATTCTCTTTGTGTCCTATGGGATAGTGAATCTGCTGGAAATATTACTCACTCACCTAGTTTCTCAGCTATACTTTTCTGCTTAGAAACTTGTTTTCAAACTTCTCATTTGAGGAGGGATATCACGTGGGGGAAAAAAGTACCAAATTTGCTTTTCACTCCTTTTGCTATTGAGATCTTGTCTCTTCAGTCGTTGCTTATTTGGGTTTAGGGTAACTTAAAACAGATATCTTTTATATTTTCCATCTTTTGCAGTTTTTCTCACTAGAGTGTTTGGGCTGAAACATCTGGTCTGACATTACTAAAAGCAAGTATCTCCAAAAATACTGTTTCTTAAATATCTTTAACTTTGTATGTGCTTTGCCTGTTACATTGAATTAATCCAATCTTTAAATTAAGAAGATAAACAGTATTAACTAAACTTCCTATTTGGGACAATTATACATTTACTTTCAAATATAAGAAATAATATAGAAATATACTGTGTACCCTTTACCTATTTTCAGCCAATGTTAACATCTTGCAAAAGTATAGTACAATATCTACATCAGGATACTGTATCACATTGATACAGTCAAGATACAACACATTTCTACAACCACAAAGATGCCCTTTGTTTCACTTAAAAGCACACCTTCATCCCTGAATTCTGGCAACCAGAAATATGTTCTTCATTTCTATACATTTTCATTTCTAGGCTATTATATAAATATATTCATACTGTATATGACCATTGGGATTGTATTTTTTTAGAATACATAATTCTCTAGAGATTTATCCAGGTTGTTAGATCAGTACTTCCTTTTCCTTTCTGGGTAGTATCTCATGGTATAGATGTACGATAGTTTGTTTAACCATTTACTCTTTGAAGATTATTTTCTTATTTCTAGTATCCAGAGGATACTAATAAATCTGCCATCAACATTTGTGTACAGGTCTCCATGTGAACATAATCTTTATTTTCTGGCGTAAATATTCAAGAATGCAATTGCTGTGTTCAAGTTTCTCCCTTGGCCTCTCTTTATTAAGGAGTGGAGGATGTTCCTCCTTACTCCTGAGCAAGATTGGGAGTTCTGATACCCCATTAGGCCTCCACTAATTTCTCCTTGATAAGAGGAAGAGGAATGTCAGGTTACAGCTCTTTATGCATACTGCAGTGACACTCATGCAGAGTGATTTCCTTACCATGAGTTGCAATGGAAGTCATTAATCTCTACTAGATCTCCTCTGAGACAACTCCAATGAGGAGGGGAAGGTTACTTATTACTTCCCAGGAAGTGGAAGTCCATTCTCCCCAAATATTCTCTCTTGACACTGTCGTGGGGGAATTTTTGTTATTGTTCAGCAGGCATAAAAGTCCTAGCTCCTTACTTGGTTTTCTCTGACATATATCATGGAGTAGGCAGTTAGGGGTGACTAGTTACAGCATAATAAGTGTGGGAGTATAGGCTCCCCACATGGTCTTTGCTGGCATGAGTGAAAATAGGATCTCCATATTGTCTGTCATACTGGCTAAAGTAGGATGCTTATTTTCTTAAAGTTTTCTGTTTTGTTAAGTTGTCCCTTTCCTTGTCTTTTGACTAAAGAGATTAGGCTTATTGGGGAAAAGGGAGGAATTTTTTATATGCACCTTTTTTGTTTAAAAGGTTGCCAGGTATGTCAGCTTCATTCTGGGATATATGAGACAAAACCAAACAAAATCAAAACAGAACAACAAAATTAAAAATTAAAAACAAAAGCAGAGAAGTCACCATCCTGTTGTTTTCTGGGTCCTGAGGCCTCTAACCAGTCTTCCTTCTTGTCGCCACCATTCACAGTTTTGTAATGTTTGTTTTATGTATAGCATCCAGGGTTTCTAGTTGTAATTAGAGGGCCCAATAGAGAAAAAAATTATGTCTACTCCATGTTCTTGAGGCATCTTGAAGCAGATGGCCAATAATTCTTTTAGCCAAATGACCTTCAAACACAGTGGATTTTTTTTTTCTGTTAGTTGCTTAATTTATTTCAAGCTAATTATTTCATTCATCCCATAAATGTTTTCAAATTTCCAACATATGTGCCAGCTGTGGACCATGCGCTGAATTACATTATTGAAGAAGAGCCTAATGAGAAATTAAACAAGTAAATATTAAATGTATAATAGAAGATAACTTTAGTGGTAATTTGCTATCCAGTAATATAACTAGAATATTACCCATATCTTTTTGCCCTTTTTTTTTGGAGTCTTTACTTTTCATGTTCTACTTACAATTATATAGCATCACTGCCTGTAATATCCACATTCTTCTGCTTTGGCAAACTATGTTTTTACATACAAATGATTTATATGAATATAATACATATCAGAATCAATTAGGTACCATACAATATATATTAATAGAACATAAGTGTTTATGTACTATTATCTGTCAATAATTACTTGATTACCAAAGTTATTAAACATTAAGCCCACAATTTGGGTAATTAAGTAATTAGAATATGAATAAATAATTAACACATGGAGTTAGCAACATCCATCAAAGGGTATACAAAAAATAAATACAAATGTCTTACACTTAATATATGCTTTACACTTAATGTAAATAGGTAATGCAGTTATAATAAGTAGAATATTATTTGTACTATTTTGTGTTATCTTTGGTGCTGGCTGAAGGGATTGGTATTTGAATTTTTTACTTTCATGGTCTACATAGATTTGAATATATTTATTTCCTGTAAATGAAATCTTACAGTAGGACATGTCTATTTATTCCCTTTTCCTTTGTGTTCTTGGTGTATTGTTTGCATCTAAAGTATCATTTATCACATTGCTTTAAAGAATCATTAGTCTTTCAAAGAAATAATAGAAAATGTTAGTCTTTTCTAATTAGGCACATGTTATCCCATGCTCCTTTTTCCTTCCTGTAGTTCTTAGTTTCTATCCTATGTCATTCCCCTTCATGCTGAAGAACTTCCTTTGGTATTGCTTGTGTTACAGATTGGCCAGTGACACATTCTCTTAGGTATGGTTAAATGTCTTAGTCACTCTCAGTTTGAAAAGATAATTTTACTGGATATAGAATATGGACTGGAAGTGCATATTCTTTCAAAAGATGAAATTATCATCTTTTGTTACTGGAGGGATTCTGCTCCATTTTCTTTACTTTTCCATAGATTTCGTTAAGGCAGCCATCATTTAAATCATTGTTCCCAGTGAGATAATGTACACTTATTTCCTTGAATATTTTAGTAGCTATACATTTGTTAAATTAGCTAATTTTTGTTAAATTCATGAATATACATGATATTTCACAGATGCCCAATATATAGTTTATTAGTAAATATTTCAAAAACTTAACCATTTACCAATGAAAATTATTCTGTTTATAAGAAAATAGCTTATTTAATCAACAAGAGAAAAAAAGCAAAAAAGATGCATACAAAGCACCAAAAACTCCATTATTATCAAAACATCTAAAAATATCTCTATAATATGTATACATTAAAATAACTTAAGCACATTCAGAGGCAAATTATGAACAAAGTTTGTTACTACAATTTCTGATCTGACGTGGGTGTGATAGTATATGAAAGCAGCCATAATCTCCTGATAAAAAAGTAATAATGAAAAAAATTAGCTGGGCATATTGGTGCATACCCATAGCCCAGCTACTTGGGAGGATGAGGCAGGAGAATTGCTTGAACCCAGGAGTTCAAGGTGGTAGTCAGCTATGATGGCAGCATTGCACCCCAGCCTGGGTGGCAGAGTGAGACCCTGTCTCTAAAAAAAAAAAATTATTTAAAAAAGAATATTATCAGATACTACAATCCAAGATGGCTGAATAGGAACAGCTCTGGATTGCAGTTCCCAGTGAAAACACAGAGGGTGAGTGATCACCGCATTTCCAAATGAATTTTTACTGCCCACAGACCAGGAGATTCCTGGGCCGAAAAGTACCAGGAGTCTCCAGCAGGGCTGTTTCAGCCGGCGCAGCAGGTCTTCCCACAAAAACTCCCACAAATCCAGGTGCCGTTTCAACTGGCGACTGGAACGCCAGGAGTTGGTATTTGAAAAGATCAACAAAATAGACCACTAGCCAGATTAATAAAAAAGAAAAGAGAGAATAATAAATAGATGCAATAAAAAATAATAAACAGGATATCACCACAGATCCCCAGAAATACAAACCACCATCAGAGATTACTACAAGCAAACTCTATGCACATAAACCAGTAAACCTCAAAGAAATGGATAAATTCCTAGACACTTACAAGTCTAAACCCGGAAGAAGTCAAAACCCTGAATAGACCAATAACAAGGGCTGTAGTTGAGGCAGCAATTAATAGCTTACCAACCAAAAAAAGCCCGGGTCCAGATGGGTTCACAGCCGAATTCTACCAGACATAGAAAGAGGAGCTGGTACCACTCCTTCTGAAACTATTCCAAACAATCAAAAAAGAGGGAATCCTCCTGAAATCATTTTATGAGACCAACATCATCCTGATACCAAAACCCAGCAGAGACTCAACAAGAAAAGAAACCTTCAGGCCAATATCCATGATGAACATAGATGCAAAAATCTTCGATAAAATACTGGCAAACCAATTGCAACAGCACATCAAAAAGCTTATCCATCATGATCAAGTAGGCTTCATCCCGGGGATGCAAGGCTGGTTCAACATACGCAAGTCTATAAACGTAATTCACCACATAAACAGAAGCAAAGACAAAAACCACATAATTATCTCAATAGATGCAGAGAAGGTCTTCGACAAAATTCAACAGCCCTTTATGCTAAAAACTCTCAATAAACTAGGTATCGATAGAACGCAACTCAAAATAATGGAAGCTATTTATGACAGACCCACAGCCAATAATATCATACTGAATGGGCAAAAACTAGAAGCATTCCCTTTGAAATCTGGCATCAGAAAAGGATACCCTCTCTCACCACTCCTGTTCAATATAGTATTGGAAGTTCTAGCCAGAGCAATCAGGCAAGAAAAAGAAATAAAGCATATTTGATTAGGAAAGGCGGAAGTCAAATTGTCTCTGTTTGCAGATGACATGATTGTTTATTTAGAAGACCCTATCGTCTCAGCCCAAAGTCTCCTTAAACTGATAAGCAACTTCAGCAAAGTCTCAGGATACAAAATCAATGTGCAAAAAACACAAGCATTCCTATACACCAATAACAGACTTAAAGAGAGCCAAATCAAGAACGAACTGCCATGCACAATTGCTACAAAGAGAATAAAATACCTAGGAATACAACTAACAAAGTATGTAAAGGACCTCTTCAAGGAGAACTACAAACCACTGCTCAACCAAATAAGAGAGGACACAAACAGATGGAGAAATATTCCATGCTCATAGTTAGGAAGAATCAGTATCGTGAAAATGGCCATACTGCCCAAAGTAATCTATAGATTCAGAGCTATCCCCATCAAGCTACCATTGACCTTCTTCACAAAACTGGAAAAAACCACCTTAAACTTCATGTGGAACCAAAAAAGAGCTCACATAGCCAAGACAATCCTAAGCTAAAAGAACAAAGTTGGAGGCATCACGCTACCTGACTTCAAACTATACTAGAAGACTATAGTAATAAAAACAGCATGGTACTGGTACCAAAACAGGGATAAAGACCAGTGGAACAGAACAGAGGCCTTGGAGGCAGCGCTACACATCTATAACCATCTGCTCTTTGACAAACCTGACAAAAACAAGCAATGGGGAAAGGAGTCCCTGTTTAATAAATGGTGTTGGGAAAACTGGCTAGCCATATGCAGAAAGCAGAGACTGGACCCCTTTCTGACACCTTACACTAAAATTAACTCCAGATGGATTAAAGACTTAAACATGAGACCTAATACCATAAAAACCTTAGAAGAAAACCTAGGCAAAGCCATTCAGGACATAGGCACAGGCAAGGACTTCATGACTAAAACACCAAAAGCATTGGCAACAAAAGCCAAAATAGACAAATGGGATCTAATTAAACTCCAGAGCTTCTGCACAGCAAAAGAAACAATC
>CAUYQU010007509.1:0-15858 GCA_963574635.1 Cheracebus regulus
AATTGTCAAAGCACCATTTGTTGACTATCCTTTCTGCATTAAACTGTTTTGGCATCTTTGTTGAAAACTATTGGCAATATGTCTGTGGGTCTAATTTTGAACATTCCATTCTGTTTCACTGATTTAAATTTTTTGTCAACATCGCACTGTCTTGATTATTATAGTTTTATAGTAAATCTTAAAATTAGGTTGTATGGTTTCTCCAAATTTGCTCGTCTTGTAAAAAAATTGTTTTGACTAATTTGGTACCTTTGCCTGTCCATACAAATTTTTGAGTTAGCTTATTTATAGTTCTAAAAAAAATACTGCAGAGATTGGATTAAAATTGTGTTAAATCTATAGGCCAATTTGGAGAGAACGGACATCATTATTATGCTGAGTTTTCTAATCCATGAACTCAGCATATCTCAGCATATCTCTCCATTTATTTAGGTCTATTATTTCTTCCATTAATGTTTTGTAGTATTCAGCATACATATCCTGCATAAGTCTTATTGATTTATACTTAAATATTTCATTTTTAGAAGATATTGTTTGTAAATGGTATGTGTATTTTAAAATTTTGTTAGTTATTGTTAGTATATAGAAATATGATTGATTTTTGACTTTGATAAACTCATTTATTTGTTCTAAGAGTAGCTTCTTTTGCTTTTTTGTTTTGTCTTTTTTTTATATATATAGATTTTGTGGGATTTTCTAGGTAGGCGATTCTGTTGTCTGTAAATAGGGACAGTTTTATTTCTTCCTTTCCAAACTGCATGCCTTTTATTTATTTTTCTTTTCTTATTGATGTTGAATAGGAATGGTGAGCATGGTTATCATTCTTTGCCTTATTCCCAACGTTACAGGGAAAGCATTTAATCTCTTACCATTAAAATATAGTGCCAGCTATGGAGATTTTATAGATGCCCTTTATCAGTTTGAGAAAATTTCCTTCTATTTCTAGTTTTCTGAGAGCACTACTTCAATTTCCAAGCTGCCTTGAATCAAAGCCAGAAGATTCTGGAGGAAAAATGAGAAACTCATAGCTGGTTAAATGGTAGTTCAAATTCTAGTCTTCTTCCACAATCCATATGCTATCATTTATTTTTCAGGTACTTTGAATAGTTGCTCATGCATTCTGTCCAGGTTTTATAGCTGCATTCAGTGGGAGAGACAAGGTGTTTGTTCCATTGTATTCAGAACTGGAATCCTTGAGTCATTTTAAAGTCAAAGAAAGAAAATTTACCAGCTTACTCCGTTCCATTAAACAAAAAAGTACTGTTCTAAGTTTCAAGGATCCAAAGAGGAGTTAAATTTAATCTCTACTTCTGAGGAATTGTTTCATGCCCACCCTCATTCCTCTTTTCCACCTGGGAAATTCCTACTTGTTATTATCTTAAAGTAATTTTTAATTCTTATCAAAGTAATAAGCAGACATGGTTTAATAAGTCAAATAGTACTATAAGATGTATAACAAAAACAGCACCCTTGTGACACAGTCTCCCCCACAAGCAATGAAGAGGTTAAAGATAACTACTTCAACTCTGCTTGCTGCATCTTCTATTATTTACCTCCATATTTCTAAGTGATACTCTTATGTCTCTTTATTTTTCAGTTTCAGAGATTATCTATTGATTTCCTATATGAAAGGTAAGGACTATTTTACCTCTCCTACCTCAAACACACATCATTCATTTTTTTCTCCCCTCATTCCCCCAATAAAGTGCTATCATAAACATATCAATATTGTTTACCTTATTACTATACAGTCAGTCCCCAACTTATGATGGTTCAATTTAGCAATTTTTCTACATCATAAAGTAGAAAAATTGCTAAATTGAACCATCCTTAAGTTGGAGACTGTATAGTAATGATAAAAGTGCCAAATAGCTCATGTAACTTACTGAATACATTATGTCAAGATTGTGATATCTTGACAATCTTGACATAATGTATTCAGTATGTTACTTGAGCTATTCGGCACTTTATTATCAAACAGCCTTTTGTGTTTAGATGATTTTACCCAACTGGGAATTACCTTTGCCTTTTCCCTGGCTAAAGCCACTCTTTCCACCCATGTCTTTCTCTTTCTTGGTTTACTCCCATTTTTTAGTGATAGAACATCATGCAGTAGCTTCTTGAGAAAGAATGTAATGTTTTTGAGATTTGCACAACAATAATGGTTTTAGTCTACTTGATTAAGAGCTTGGCTGGATATAAATTCTAGCTGGAAATCATTTTCCCTCTTTGATTTTCTTTTTGGTTTCCAATGCTGCTTGGAGAAGCCCAGTGCCATTAGGATTTCTACCACTTTTATATAACCTGTTCTCTACTTCCCTCAAAATTAGAAGTTATCAGTCTTATTTCTGTATCCATGGGGTTCTAAACTTTCAAGTGGACATGCTGTGGGGTGTGTGTGTGTGTGTGTGTGTGTGTGTGTGTGTGTGTGTGTGTGTTCCATTTGTTATACTGTATACCTGGTTCTTTAGTTAACTGAAATTCTTAAATTCTTAGACTACCTTCCTTGAGTCTAAGTAAAACAAGCAGACTTTCACTTTATCTTCTTGTTAGTTGTATGGTTTCCCTCCTGTCCTAATTGGTGCTTTTTGTAAGGGTAAAGGAGAGCCAGGTGCCTAGATGCATAGGATACAGGAGAAAATCTGGATGTCTCAATGGCCTGGACAGACTTTCAACTAATCTTCCAAATTTCAACGCCACCCTACACTGCAACCTTTAGAACTACACAGTATCATCAAGTCCCATTGCTAACAAAAGCTTAAAATAGGAGGAAAAAAAAAAGCTATGAAAAGCTTAGAAAGATAGGATTCAAATTTGGCTTTTTTTTTTTTTTCTGTTTTCTACTGTTCTCAGGACTCAGCATAAATGATGTATACTTTGCTGCATGTTTTTTGGTCTTGTTCTAATTTGTCTTTTAAATAATGCTAAACACTATAATCCTCTGCTGACAATTGTCCTATCACTGATTTCCTGCTTTTCTTCAAGCTGACAGGTTTAGGCAAAGACCATTTTTACAATTCCTTTTTTGGGTCTGACAAAATTTTTTCCAAACAGGATTATAAACAAAGCTTACATTTTAACACTAGAATAGATGATGAATTATGTTACTCACTGGATCATAATTTAATATTAGGTATTTGAATAGTACTCTTTCATTCAAATTTGGCTTTGTCTCCATAAAGCATTGAAAAATTCTGTAGCCCAATATTAACTTAAATTCTAAGTTTCTAATTGTTTTTATTGGTTACTGAGTACTTACTCTGTATAAGGGATTACTGTATTTCATTCTTACAACAACTTTGTTAAGGTTCATTTATTTTTATATTATGATTAGAAAGTGAGGCTTTGAACGAATAAGTAATTTGCCAGAGATCACCCATAAAGTTGAATCAGGATTTTAATCTAGGTTTGAACACTATACATTTTTTTTGTTTTGTTTTGTTTGTGAAACAGAGTCTCACTCTGTTGCCCAGGCTGTAGTGCAGTGGCACAATCTCGGCTTACCACAAACTCCACCTCCTGGGTTCAAGTGATTCTCCTGCCTCAGCCTCCTGAATAGCTGGGACTATAGGCATGTGCCACCATGCCCAGCTAATTTTTACATTTTTTAGTAGAAATGGGGTTTCACCATATTGGACAGGCTGGTCTCGAACTCCTGACCTCGTGATCTGCCCGCCTATGTCTCCCAGAGTGCTGGGATTACAAGTGTGAGCTACTGCACCCGGCCTGAAAACTATAAATTTCATGCTCTTAAACAATAAGTTATACTGCTTATGAATAAAATCATAAATATAATAGCAAGAAAGTTTTATTTTTATAGCAATTGTGATGTTATGATTATATTTAAGAGCTCAGAACCATAACAGTTGTAGAGTCACTGACTGTTACCCTATTAATTGCATTTGATCTTCACATTTATAGCCAGTATATTGCAGAATTAATTTGTTTTCTTTATACTTTAAATAAATATTGCTAAAATTACCTCTTTACTTGCTGATCATATTGCTAAACAATATGCACTAGTGATATGGTAACATAACTACCCTATAGCCTATCTTGAGAGAAGGAGGTTGAAACAGTCTTGCTGATGATTTGAAAATGAATTTTTTAAAGTTAGAAATTTTCTAAAGAGTGGGAGCAAGATAATATTTCTATTGTAAATATTAGTTTAACATTCTATAATTTTCATAATTTATAGGGGTATCACTCTTATTGGATATGCATAAAAGGTTAATGAAACCCCATAGCCTCCCTAAAATCATAAACTTGTTTATTTGCTTGCCTTAGGGAGGTGACTGTTGATTTAATTTTAATTATATTTGGCAATTACTGATAACGTTGTGATCCAATAGAAGCTTTTCTTTTAGAAGAATGTAAAAATCAACTTGCAATTTCTCTCTGAAACACAATCTGTATAAGAAAGGAGGCCCATATGCATGAACCCAGGAGTGCTACTCTACTTCAGGACAGTTTTTTCTCCAATTCTTTACTAAAACCAAATTTCTGGTTGAAGAAGAATATCGCCAATCTGTGACTGAGCTAACATGATACTATCTTATCTGTGTCTTCTGTACCTCTTTCCCTTTTCTCTCATCACTCTCGGTCCGTCAACATCTCATTGCCTTGTTTCTGAAAGCCTTGCTGTTAAGTAACTGCCAGAATTCTCTTTGGGGAGTTAGATGATAAAGACCTAATTAAGCAAGTGGCACAACAGAACCAAACTATACCAGCCTATAAGAGATAATTGCTAAATATTTAGGAAATTTTCAAGTTGATTGTGAACCTTTGGTAGCTTGAAATCATGGCTGAAGTGTTTGCACCATAGAAACTGGCAAACATTAGTATCAACCCCCCAGTCTCCATGAGAACTGGTTTACTAGCATGTCAATGGGTATTACATTCCTCAGGGGATCTTGCATGTTCACTAGGTACTCCTGAAAATCTCAAAGATTCAAAATGAATTTCCATGGCTGGGACTTCTCTAATAGGAATAAACAATGAAAAAATCATTAGAGGCATTGACCAAGTGTTACCATACAGGCAAACAGCTGGATCATCCTGCTGAAAGCTGGTTCTACTGACACATGATGAGGAGATATGGATGGTGGGAAACTATGAAAGTTCAGAAAAGCATTGCCTTTCTGGGCCAAGAAGGACTCCCAAACACATATGTACATATAACAATCCTACAAAATACGGACTGCTCTATAATAATGATCCATTGAATCAGACTATTTTTTCAGAGTTATAGATCAAAGCAAAGAATGACGTATAAGAGTAAACTATGCTCCTTAAAAAGAGTAAGGGATTTCATAATCCCACAGAGGATCTGAAGATAACCTAGCCTGTTTTACTAATTTACTAATAGAGAGCCAATTAAATAACCCAGTAGTTTCTAAAATTGAAAATGGAACTTAAAATCCTACTGAGATGTTCAAAAATCAAAACTGCTGGAGTAGAGGTTAAAGAAAAGGCCAAACTTAGTTACCTAAGTACATCAAACTGCATTTATTCATAGTCCTAGAACATTCTCTTTAAAAGGGGAATAGACTGGTGGTGCTTAATATAAATTAGTTATCTTTTCCATGTATTTCTTTCTATGCCTCACTCCTTTTTATTTTCAAATGTTGATCGTGTGCCTACTGTGTACCAGGCACTGTCTTAACTTTAACGATGAAAAAGTTCCAGTCTCACACTGTTTTTCAGAAGACTGCATCCATTGTTAAAGAATATAGTTAAGGAAGTACTATTCAAAGGCCACAGAGAAATTCTACCAGCAATATACAGATGATTTACTTTGTGATTTGTTTTAATTAGAAAATAACATTTGAAAGCTATAACATTTTAAGCCTTTTGTTCCCATAAAAATAATCACAAAGAGAAGATTATTTGATTTCTGAGGAAAACTGTGGAGTAGCTTTAACAGTTTTCTTGGAAGAAATACAAATGAAACTAAGTATGAATAATAAACTTTAAATATAGCCAGAAGAATTCTGATTTGTAATTAACTCATATTTCTGAAAATATGAAATCTAAAATTAATAAATATGGATTCTTAATCATGAGCTCTTAAAACTACATTTATAGTAATATTTGAGTTTGTTGCTATGGTTATTATAGGAAAAACACATGTTCCTATGAAAGCATGTGAAATTAATGAACACATTTTATATGCAGGGCTCAAAAATACTCTCTTGCAAGCTGTACTCATTAAATAAAAACACCAATGAATTCATTAAACCAAAACAAAAACTCAAATCAACAATGGCAAAGCTAATAACTCCAGAAGGCCGAAATGTAGCAAAGAAAGAGAGAGTAGTGATAATGCTTGTAACTATTAATGTACTGTTTATCTAAATATGGACAGTTCCTTTGCTACCATGGAGAGGAATCGGGAAGCATGTGGATCTTATGTGGTGGACGGCATGGCAGGTTATTTGCCCAGCCTTCACTGCTGACTTAAAGGAGTCTATCTTACTCAACAGGAACCATACAAGACAGTGTATAAACCTTTCATGCCAGCAGGCCTGTTAATTTCCATGATGTAAAAGTCAGTCCATCTGGCCACTAGGTGGAGATCAGGTTACTCTGTCAATGACGGGGAAGCTACTTGCAGCCGCAAGTGATAAGTAAGCAGGGTATGGAGAACCTATTCTCTTTTTTCAATACTTCTATGAAAGACATTTTCCAAGCTCTGTAGGAGCAGATCTATGCTGAATAAAGAGTACATAAATGAAGAATAGCTTGAAAGATCAAACAGAAGGGGAACTGTAAAAAACAAATATTTTCTTGTTATTACTGTTGCCCCTGGAATGACTTTTATTTAGGTTTGGTTGTGTAAACTACTTGTAAGTAATAAGATGAGCTGATCTAAATAAGAGCAATTAAATAAGCTGTCTCATTATTTACCAAGAAGGGAAGAGGAGAGATATGACAAAAAATTAAAACAATGACATACTATTAAGACAATTAGTCTTAGCTGTTTAAACATAAGAATGCATACTCATGTTTGAGTATGTATAAGTGTACATTTTAAATATCAACCAAAATGGACCAACGGAACTTAGAGATCAAAGGAGAACGTTAGATAACATCTATTCTAATTTTCCAAATGAAACTATCAATCTGAATTATATAACTTTATTACTAAATATGTCTTATCTCTGTAATAGCTGAGCTTTATTTTATTTTATTTTTTTAGAGACAAGGTCTTGTTCTGTTGCTCAGGCTGGGATGGGGTGCAGTGGCTCGATCTCAGCTCCTGCAACCTCTACCTCCCAAGTTCAAGCAATTCTTGTGCCTTAGCCTCCAGAGTAGCTGGGTTTATAGGCATGTGCCACCATGCCTGGCTTATAGCTGAACTTTAAACTGGAGACATAAAGTTACACATTCCCTGAAAAATGTTTGGTTTAGGAAAAGTTCAGATATTTTCACTGTGTAATATAGCTGAATATTTTGATTATTCTTGAGATTTTAGATACTATAATTCTGTTCATTTGTAATTTGATAACCATATATATTTGTTTAACACATACTTATTCAGTTACATAAAAACAAATAGATAATTTGTGATGGTTTAAAAGAAAAATTCCATTTGTTATCAAATAGTTTCAACTACCAGTACATTTTAGTATATAGGAGTGTGAGCGTAAACAAATATATTAATTGCTTATTGCACCAATCATTGTGCTACAAGCTAGGGCTACAAAGATGTATAATATAGCCAGAGAAATAACTGGAAGAGAAGACCTACATGATTAAAAAACAAATACAAACTCATTTTTGTATCAGTCAAGAACAATTATTAAATGATCAGTAAAAGTCCTTTGTAAAGTTCTATTGTGAAAAATAAACGTAGTCTTGTCCATATGGAAAACATGACCTTTGATCTCTACCACATATAAAATATAGAAATTCAAACACAATAGTATTTAGTATTAGGCACCAATGACTGTAATGAGAACAGGAGCTTAATTCAAAAAGAGAAGAAACTAATGTTTAGAATAATAAATGAAACAGGCCATAATTAATTGGTTTTCTAAATATTGTTATGAGTAGTGACCAACATTCAGTCTGTTGCTGCAATCAATCCATGGCACTTAATGACATGTTTATTTTAGAGTTGTATATTTGTTTTAGCTTAATTAAATTAATATATTCATACCCCTCCAAAAACATATGAGTTCTACTTTGGTTTGAGATTTTCAAAATGTTCCTACGAGCTTTTAAGGATCTAAGAGAATTATTAGTCATTCACAAATACATTTATTTCTTTTTAAGAAAAATCACAAAAAACTAATCACATAAAATAGGAATTATTAATCAGGTTATTAATGAAATAGTTCGTAGAAATTTCTTATCTTGCTAATCAGCTCTTTGCAGAACAACCTGGCTGGTAGGAACCTACTTTTCTTTTCATTGGATAAGAAAGAAATGTAAACAGGTGAAGTTTTGTTTTGAAGATTAAAATAAATAAATCCTTTTTATTATATGCTTTAGTATATATGGGTATATAGCCTTCCTCATTCTTCAAATTAGTTCCAGACAGCAACTAGATTGATTAGATGATGACAGCCATTTCCAGAGTTGTCAGGTTTCTTTTCACTTTGGTGGCCTGTTCCCATATTTTTTTCCAGTGCAGGGCTGGGTCTACTTATTGCTTATTGCTAACTACTAAATTTGCATTACCTGGAAATAAGGAAGTTGGTAAAAAAACGTTCTATTGGATACGTATTTTTGCTCACCTTCTCTAGTTTAGAGGTTCTGGCCTTGTAATAATCTGCTGTTTCTATCTCCTAGGTATCATGTAGAGATGCTGGCATTGAAGGTGATAAAAGTAAGAACAGATGCAAAGGTGCTGCTGCTGGAAACTAGTTAGTGCTTAAGGTTAAAAAATAAAAGCTGACGATTTTATTCATATGTTGTGATGTCAGTAACCTGCACATTTAAGCACTGACAGAAGAAAGGGCACATTTTCACTTTTTCATCATTTAGATGGAGACATTTGCCTTTGTCTTTTTATTTTGAATCTGAAAGTTCTTTTAGTTGTTTAAGCAACTATTTTTGAGTCACTGGCCCAGAAGTTTTCACAACTGTGGCATCTGGAACTAAATTTCTACTTGAATGTGCACGTCTAGAGATAAGGTGAATTCAAGTGGTACCTGCATATTTCTGTCATCTTGTCCAATCATGTTTCTCCACTCCATGAGTGATCGCTGCAGACGTTCCAGTCCAGTTTCCCAAAGCCTGATGTGACCTCCCATATCAACAGTAACAACACCACCTTTGTCCCACTCAGCTAGCAGTACATCTGTATCTGAAATGGTAGACAGCCATGTGGTATATGGCGAGAGAGATTCTGATCTGGAAAAAGGAATCCAAACTGAAGGTAAGGGACCATTTAAAAAAAGCAGGAAGGATGACACTTCACATTGTAATGTTTTTTACTGTTGAAAAAGTATGCTCACACTTGTTTTTACTCATTCTTTTATACCTGCTCTTACCTATGTCACCACATAAGAAGATTATGAGGAGCAAAAGTTCATAAACACACATGCCCAGGGCTTGTAAACAAACACAAAACAGGACAATCATGAATATATATAAAGAAAAAAACAAAAAAGACTTTCTATTTTAAGAAAGACATTTTTATAATTGATCACAATATATAACCTATTGGTAGTCCAGGTAACAAAGCTGGTTTAAACTGATTTAGGTTCTCTAAACTTGCTGTAAAGAATCTGCTATGGACTAAATGCTTTTGTCCCCCGAAATTCATATATTGAAGCCCTAACCCCTAATATGATAGTCTTAGGAGTTGGGTACTTTGGCAGGTAATTAGACGTAGATGAAATCATGAGAGTAGAGCCCCTATTATAGCATGGGACTAGGGCCCTGATGAGAAGAGACCAGAAAACTGACACTTGTGTGTGGTCTCTCTCTGTCTCCTTTCCCCCATTCATGTGAGGATACAGCAAGAAGTTAACCCTCCGTAAGATAGCCTTCACCAGGAACTGAATTAGTTGGCACTTTTTTTTGACTTTCCCAGCCTCCAGACTGAAACTAAATATTTGTCACTTAAGCTACCCACTCTATGGTATTCTGCTGTAACAGTCTCAGTGCTGAAACCAATGTCTTGTTTATGCATTTCAACTGCTTTTGTATTTGATATTTTGCCTTTTCTGACAGGAATTTACATGAATCTATAACAAGGAATGTATAGATTTCTTAAATATTTCACACATATTTCCTTTATTATATATTTCTGACATTTGTATTTGTGTGCATATATATATGTGTATATAGTAATTTCTAGGAATGTAAATTTGTCTATAAGAGTCAACTGCCTATTTCCTTTATCTGAATATAGCTCTTATTATACAAAAGTGATACAGATTCTAAATTCCAATTATTAGTGTTGGCTCTCAAAATGCAACTGATATTTCAATATGAAATAAATAGTCTAAAGAGATGGTCTGATAAGAAAAATATAATAAACTATTATTGTAGATTTGGGAAAAACACAAAACCATTACATATTAGGTAAATTCTTATACTAAAGAATAAATCAAGACTAATTTGACCTTTTTTCAGTCTGCCTTAGTTGATACTAAACACAGTGACAAGGGCAGCCACTCTTGGACACAGAAGTCTTAGGAAATGTTCATATGAGGAGAACAACAGTGGGATGGGACCATGTGTTTCAGAACTACTTTACAGGACTCCTAGAAGGGCTCAAAGAAGGTAACATTTGATACAATACACAGTACTCTATCAAAAAATATTTGCTGCAGGAAAAAACTTTGTAGTCACAGATGATGGAGTAAGGAGCTATTCAAGAATAATGAAATTTATCCATCTGTAACTATGATGTTTGAAATCTGCCAAGAATACCCAAGCTGTATGATTCTACTGAGCACTGTACCTACTAGCTGTCACTATTTTAACTCTTCATGGCAAAACTTTACATTTACAGGAAATTTCTTTAGTTTATTAAAAAAATAATTACTGAAGAAATCACATATTTACTATAATTTGCATACTAGGTCTAGAATCTTTCTTAACTTTAAAAATGTTTTCCTTATAAATAATAATAAAGTTTTAAATGAACACAAATAATTATAGTAGAGTGAAGTTTAAATTTATACACAGCCACATATGAAAGCGAGGCAGTATTGTTTTACAAATGCAAATAATATAAAACTTTGAAGACAAATATGTGAGGGCAAAAGTGATGTATTCATTTTGGCCCTAAAGTTACATACAATTTTATTGTATTTTCTATTATTTGAAATTAGCTACCAAATGGAAAATTCCTGCTATCTAGCAGAATGCTAAATCTAAGCAACTAGCAAAAAAACTGAAGTCCAGATGGGTTGTTCCCTTGGATTTTATACATATGCCAAAAAAAGCAGTAGTTAATCTCAAGAGAAATTCAGGACATACTGACAATGAAACAGACTCTGATTCACATGACACTTGAAATGTGACAAGTCCAAATGGAGATGAGCTTTAAGTGTAAAATACACACTGCATTTCAGAGACTTAGAAAAAAAGAAAGGAATGTAAATATTTCATTACAAATTTTATAGGACTACATGTCAAAATAATATTTGGGATATATTGGGTTAAATAAAAGATACTATTAAAATTAATTTCACCTTAAAATTTTGTAAATGTGTCTACCAAGAAATATATAATTACATATATGGCTTTCATTATATTTCTGTTGGACAGTGCACCTCTAAATGAATGAATTATGGTGGCCAGCTGGCTCTGGGCTGTACACACAGCTGCTCTTCCAGATGTTCTTTCCATGGCAGGTATAACATATGATTCATACAGAAAGTAAAAGAGAAAAACACTGAAATAAAAAGCTAGTGAGAGAAATGAATATAAATATTGGAAAAAATTATTAATGCTTTAGATACATTAAAAAATATGTTATTTGCTTTTGTTACTTGAATTAATATTATATTTTAATGAGCATACAATTAAGATGGAACATGCAATTTCCTCAAATGATTAAAAGCCGTTTTCCATTAAACCAACACATTAGGATATTCTAAGAAGTCATACTTATATATGTTGAAAGAAGTAAATGTATTCCTTTGAATAATGATTTTGTTTTCATATTTTTTGAATCTGAATAAAGGGTCCTAAGAAATGAAGCTGTGTTTCTGAGTTATCTGTACTATCATGCTGAGCTACTTTCTTCTGGTGGTTGAAGGAGGGGACAGAAAGGAAGCTTGGTGACATTTGGGAAGAGCGACAGGTTCTGGTATCCCTGGTCTTCCTCTGCAGGCCCTCCAGGCTACTCTTCTAGAGCTTCTAACCAAGGCTTCAACCACTGTGTTGTGAGGGCTCAGTGGCAATGTGAGGGAATACATGAGAGGAAGGGATGTGACTGCAATCTAGGACAAAATAGAGTAGAAAGATTAGAGTAAGAAGGTTTTGGCCTGGAGAGCAAAGAAAGGAAAAAAAGAGGAACCTAGGCTAAGTAGACCAAAGAAGGTACAAGCTTAGGTTGGAAGAGGGAAGTAAGGAATGGATGCACCCAGAAAGGGATGGGATCCAGGTGACGACACCTGTGTTTTTCAAGGGAAGAGATCATGCTTCATTGTTTCTGTTTTTATATTCTGAGTCTACCTAAATGCTTTGCTTCCATTGTGGGACAATAATGAAGGAGGTAAACAGTAAAGAGTCCTATTCTAAAGCTTTGAGATCCTTTGACTATTGTACAACCTTCCTGCAGATGCATAATAACATATGTAAAAACAATATTAAAGAAATCTATTTAAATTCTTTTGATATTTTGAACATATTTACTTCAGAAAATAAACATATAAAGTTAATAAGTATTAAAATTTTTGTAATACTGAAAATGCTATTTCAGATACAGAAAAACTTATTAGAACAGATCAAAGAAAAGAGAACAAAGACTTACAGGCTGTTTGACATACACCTATGTAACATTTGAATATTTTTACAACATGAAAATAAAAATGTCAGGAAAACATGCAGAATAACAGCAAGATAGAAACCAACTGTAACTGGAAAAAAAGAGCTTGCTATTAAAAGAAGCAAAAAGCACACACATTTATTCACAGTACTTAGCAAGAATTTACTCATTTTTTATGACATACTAAGCTAAGAACAAAAGTGAAATGGATTACCTGGGAATAGGGATATATCGGAGTTTCTTTGACTGAAGATCAGTGACTTCTATATAACCAGATGTTTGTGAAGGAGTAACCTCTACAAACAAGTCATGACATAAGCCAAGTATTAAATTGTTGCAAGATACCAAAATCCTGCTAAAAGCGGAATCAAGTTATCAGTAGCCTAGGGTAGAACTCTGGGATCTACTCGACAAAGTACTAGGTCAACCCTCATGGATAGACTCTGAGAATTGTGCTTCTCTCAGGGAAGCATATTGGGCTGTGATTCTTTACTGTCAGAAAATAATCTGTTTTTTTCCATGTCTTTGATAGCTTCCCAAGATGAGTCAATGTTTTAGCACTTACTGTGTTTTTGAAAATATTTCATCATCCGAACTCTGTTTTTCCTTCTTAGGAAGCAACAACAATGCAGTAAAATGTAGTGAAATCGGCACACTCTCTAATTAGAATGACCTGGTAGGAAGTCCTGGTCCTGTCTAAGCTGTGTTATGTTGGTCAAGTTGTTGACCTCTCTGAGGCCTGTTTTCTTCATTTGTAAAATGGGGATAACAACTCCATTGTAAGATGGGGATAACAACCTCAAATGACCACAGCATCTGAGCATCATAAGCATTATCTTGAGGAGAAGATGAAATTAGTGAAGGCAAAGCACCTATAGGGGTTGCTCATCACACAGTATCTGTCATTATTAGTGCCCTGCAAGACAGGGAAAGGTGAAGGCAGTGGGGTGAGGTCTCTTGAGTTTGGATCATAATCCCAAAAGACACAATCCTGAATGCCATTATCCTGATTGTTGACATCCCATAAGATAGATAAAAATTCCTGAAGTCTAAAATCCTGAAAATCACAATCACGGTATAGTTGCATCATGTTACACAGAGCTATTACTTTGTTACTGTCTTTGTTTGAAAATTAAGTATGATTTAAGGAGATATGTATAGGTGCCAAGTTGACAAAGGGTATATTTGTGGACTTAATTTTAGGTGTCAATTGGACTGATTACAGAATACCTAGAAACCTGATAAAGCATTATTTTGGTTGTATCTGTAATCTGGAAAAGAGATTAGTATGTGAGTCTGAGGGAACCAGGTGGGGAAGACCTGCCCTCAATATTGGTGGACATCATTCAATCAGCCAAGAGCCTAGAGGGAACAAATACAGAAGGTGAATTGGTATCTCTACAAGAGCTGGGCCAGACTTTTCTTCAATTGCCAAACATAGTAATATGCATGTATGACATTTCCCTTTTTGACCAATTGCTTTATGAATATGGCTCGTGTGCTCATAACTATTATACTCATGTGATGTCATAAGTATACCTGAGTGTTTACGCTTGCAAAAAATGTATGTTATTATTGCCTATTTTATTGTGCAAAGTGGTCTGTAAAGTGTTCTGGTGTTTTGTTTGTTTGTTTTGAGATGGAGTCTCGCTCTGTTGCCCAGGCTGGCATGCAGTGGCACAATCTTGGCTCACTGCACCCTCCACGTCCCGGGTTGAAGTGATTCTCATGCTTCAGCCTCCCCAATCGCTGGGACTACAGGCATGCATTACCAAGCCTGGTTAATATTTGTATTTTTAGTAGAGATAGGGTTTCACCATGTTGGCCAGGCTAGTCTTGAACTCCTGACCTCAAGTGATCTCCCCGACTCAGCCTCCCAAAGTGCTGGGATTACAGGCATGAGCCACCACCCCTAGCCTGTTTGCTGTTTTTATGTTTCTCAAATAAATCCCCTTTTAAAAATGTAAATAAATATCTTTTAAATAATTTTAAAATTATTTTTTCCAGAATTATATTCTCAAGATTTTGATCTTTTGGGATTGTGTCAGACTTTTAGACTTTAGGCATATTTATCTTTCTTTTGGGATTTCAGTATCTGGGGTTATAGTGTGGGAATTGCATCTTTTGGGATTATGATCAGCTCTCAGGATTCTGGATAGTGAAGAATATGAAAAGTTGGGAGAAGGAGAAGATAAAGAGATAAGGGAACCAGAGCCCTCAACTAATTCTATAAGTGTTACACTCATGTGATGTCATTAGTATAGCTTAGTGTTGGCTTTCCAGCAAATTCCTGGGCTTTACTGATTGCTATGCCATAGCCCTTTGTAACCATCATCCTCAAAATCATTAGCTGCCACCATGGTGCGTCAGAAACCTGCTTAGTTTTTACAGAGAGTGCTTTTGATACTGACAACAATAAAGACTAAAAATTCCTGTCTGAGAGATGAGGAAACTGAGGCTTACAGAGGTCATATAATATGACTTGGGGTGACACAGTTGGAGAGTGATGGAGATGGCTTTCAAACCTAGGCCTTTTTAGCACTAAAATCTATGCTATGGCCACCACTCCACACAACTTCTACTTGAGCTAGCCCTAGGGCAATAACTATTTGTAAAATCATCCCATTTTACAAAATCTTGGCCACTAAGTTCTCTTAAAAAAAAAACTCCCCTATACAAAACTCATGCTTTTAAAGATTTTGTCTGTTTCTCTGTCTAATCTTTGATGACAATTTCTGATTAGAATGATATATCCGTCCATCCATCCATCCATCTTTTACTACAATTTCTAGTTGGAATGAAGTATCCAGGATGTCCACATTGAATTTATCAAATGTAGTTTACAAAAGACAAGAAACTTAACGTTTTTATTTCATGCATGCAGTTGAAGCTTTTTA